>JARPMJ010005541.1:0-61793 GCA_033366665.1 Phoxinus dragarum
GTAAAATGTTCAATGCCTTATCGCGCTGATGTGACCGAGCCCGAGCCGAAGCTGAACATATCTAAATATTTGTCCGAACCCGGCCCGTACAGTTGTACAGTGCGCGCTCAAGTGCAACGCGGAGACTTCCGACACTTAATGTTCGTGTGGAAACTCGGAATATGTTCCGCACACAACTAGCCTAATTCACGTGAAAGATTGCATCATGTGCACCGCACCGAAAGTCCTATACCGAAACGGTCCGGTACGAATACATACCGTTACACCCCTAATGTATAACACATTAGAATGAGACAAAAATAAGCACCAAACTAAATTTGACAAGGGTGAGGTGAGTGCTTCTCTTAAAACATGCAAGCAATGTGTTGTGTTGTTTCAAAACGCGCGCTGAGCGCGTGAGTTCTTTGACCAATCAGATCTCCGATCTGTTTCAACGTGCATTGGCCAGCAACGCCAAAACGTCAGTCGACCAAAAACATTTTATGCAAGAGATTCGGAAGGATGTAACGACACGCATTTTAAAAATGTAGTGGAGTAAAAGTACAGATAATTGCTGAAAAATCTACTTGAGTAAAAGTAAAAGTATGCATTATTTTTTTTACTTAAGTAAAGTATAGATACGTAAAAATTTACTTAAGTACAGTAACGAAGTACAAATACTTCGTTACATTCCACCACTGGTTATAAGTCGGTTTGTATCACTCTAAAATGTTAAAAAATGTCTTTTGATAAAATGTGTGTAACAGCAATGAAGCAATACAAAGGTCAATCCCTCACTAAACAGAGGCCAACTTGTAAATAACAAGTTCATTTTCTTCCCATTATGTAAATAATGAAGTCATAATAACTAATAAAGTTTGAACAGAATTTTTTTTTCAAAAGACTGGTGTTATAGAAATATTTTCTTAAATTGCAACAAGTATAAGCATAAAAAAAATTAAAATGTACTGCAGAACAGGAATGATCCGCCTCCTGACTCTTGGTTCAACAAGATATGGAAACATCTATGCTCGTATTGCTTTTATGAAGAAGACAGAGCTTAAACCCTGCTGGACTGATAGAAAAGTTCTGTTCAAAGAAATAAGAAACGTAACTCAGGCACTGTGTGCATTTGCAAATTCCCAAATATAAATATAAATTTACTCCTCTGAAGTGCTATCTGAAGGTTCATGCGTGTTTGTAGAGTTATCGCCTGTAAATATTGATACAGACCTCAAAGGCCCGTGGGATGAGAGAGCGCCATCAGAATCGCTCTGTCTCCCCCTGTGGAAACTCTGTGGAAGTGCGGGGTGAAGACGAGATTCTGATTTCCATTTATTTTATTGTATTTTATTTAATTAATATGAAACTTTGTCCGTATTACAGTAACAGGCTTATAGACAACATATTTATAAAAAATATTTATATACTGTATGTAAGAGGGCATGCTAATACAATAGCAATAAAACAATATTCCAAAGTCTATTAAAACTAAAACTAGATTACCCACACATATAGACAGAAGGAGAGAGAGAGAGAGAGAGAGAGAGAGAGAGAGAGAGAGAGAGAGAGAGGAGAGAGAGAGAGAGAGAGAGAGAGAGACAACATGCTCTCATCCTGTGAAAAGCATGACCACACAAACACACACACACACGGTCAGAGAGTAATTCTCACAGATGAAGGGTTTGGAGCCCTCATCTACTGATGTAATGCATTGGAAAGGTAACATATGGTAAAGGTGGACAGTTGTGGCTCACTGTCCATAATGAAAGTTGAGTATAGTAAAATATATATTTCAGGTCTTCAATCAATGGTAAGGAAATTCACATTAAGAACTATTAAAGCAGGGCTATGCAGTTTCTGGAATTTCTTCGCTGTATTCTCGCTTTTTGCTCGCAGGTTTCTCTATAGAGCTCCCCCTACAGCTTCGGAATAGATATTGACAACACTGTCGAAACACTCGTTGTCGACTCTCAGATACCAGAGGCTAGTAGATCAACGACATCAAAGCAGACAGGACATTCTTTAAAACGTTTTCTTCATTCGGGTTCGAACAGCGTGAGGGACCGCAATAATTACATAATTTTAGCAGATTTTTTTTTGCCGTAAAGCAATTCGTTACATCGCGAGACGTGATATCACGCGATACTTCCTGACGCGCCGGCGTTGCAAGGGTGTTTTTTCCACTCACAGACGGTGCGAGACGACCACCATTTAACCCATAAAAAGTAATATAACCATTCCAATGCTCCGAAGCTGTTCAGTTAAGGTAAAAAACTTGCATATTAGTTCACCTTTAACTATAACGAGAACTATTTGTGTCCATACCAGCATCTGCCACTTTAAATACTCGAGCTCTTTTAAAGAAGGATTGGTTCTGATTGGCTGTCAATATCTTTGTCACTGGAAAAAAATCATTCTGAAAGTTCGTTCCTCTGTGCCATTATAGTTGTGGTGTGGATGCTATTCTTTCATATTTAACCATTTTTAGAACTATATCTTTATCGTCCTTGATGCGAACAGGCCTTTAGGCTGCTTCACAGCACGATGAGTTTATATGAACAGTAAAACTTGCACCGACTAGTAGCTTAAGGTTGTTCTAATTCACTTTGTTGTCAAGAACAGCTTGGACCATAAATTACCAGATTGAACCAGCAAATGGTTACAAACGATGAGTTTTAAATCAGTGACCATAAATGACCAGTCTGAACAAGCTAGAAATCACGCAAGACCATCTACCAATTTAATATGGCTTTATCTGGATTTTCCAGCAGGGAACATTCTCTTCTCAAACGTCTTTTTGTGAGGAACTCGGTAACTTCACTGAAGTTCTAATCAGAGATTTCAGTCTCAGACGGAGAGGTTCTCTGCAGGTTCTTCTCATCTTTCATCTGATAATGCACACATATCTCTGAGCCACATGCTTGACCCGAAGGGAATGAGAAGAGAACATAAGGAAAAAGTGCAGGGGAAAAAAAGGATGTTTGTGTGAAATTGTGTGTAGACGAGAAAGGGGCTGGGTGAAAAGGGAAAAGAAAAGAAAAATACACAGCTATGCACATAAAATCCTGTGAACAATCACCAAAGCATGGTTGAAAAAAACACTCCCAGCTTTGTGTCGGCTTTAAACAGAGCCATCTCTTTTGTCGAGTTTTTTCCCTCTGTTCACACATACGATAATCTCTCAAAAGCTGTTTTTCCAAAGCAGAGCGACACACTCCCCTTTCTGAAAGAGTCCCGAAATGAAGCGAGCTCCACGTCTTAACCATCTTAAACCCCTCTGTCAAGCACAGATAGCCTCCCCCTGGGCTCGGTTTGCATATCTGAACGCTTCAATGAAGGATGAGAAGGGCAAAGGCAGGGAAACCCTAAGACAGCACTTTGAGAAGCTGGGGGAGAAATGTGAGAAGAGAGTTTGTGGTGTTTTAATGTGTTATTATGATAACAGATAATGGCTGATGCCTTCCACCGCACTGTCACCTCATGCAAATAAAACTCTCTTTTATTGCCACCGTTTGGCTGGAGAAGCGTCGCCTTTGCTCAGAAGAAAAACTCACACCGGCTCGCAGTGATAAATGAGTCTGTTCCCTCACAGTAAACAAATATCTGGGATATTTGTAACATTATTATATAGTTAAAAATACTTTATGAAAACTCATAAATGTGGCTTTATTAATTCAATAAAAGTGCAACTATTTTCATATTATCTGGGGGGGGGAAATAATTTAGTGGTACCTTTGCAAAACCCACAGCCAAATTGCTAACGTGGTCACTATGTTCATAGTGGTTGCTAGGGTGCTCTAGGTGGTTGCTAGAGCATTGATAGGCAACTTTCCAGGTTGCTGATAGACCGATATATCTTTAGAGTTAAAAGACAGAATGATCGAGTGATCGACAGATCGAACGATAGATCGATGGACGCATTTTACGGACTGTGTCATCAACATCGCAAATCTAGTAAAGTTTTTCATATTTGTTTTAATATTATATACATTTATAATGCTATACTTTGTGTTTGCATGACTTTGCCAGTAAATTAAACTAATTAATACTGCTGTGTGAGTGTTTCAAATTCAACGGCTAAAGGAGTGATTACACACTTTAAAAAACGCTGGGTTGTTTCATCCCAATTTTGGGTCAAATATGGACAAATCCAGCCGTTGGGTTACATTTTTAAATTAAAATTTTAACCCAACGTTTTAGGTTTGTCCATATTTGACCCAAAGTTGGGTTGAAACAACCTAACATTTTTTAGAGTGCAAATTTGAAAAATCTTTCTTTCTTCTGACCACTGTAATCAATCTCGCTATATTTTTTGCCTTTTTTGGAGTCGTGGAAGCACTATCACAGATTTTATCCTATTGGAGAAAATGGGAATGCAATAATTATATTTGCTTTCATCTCCCATTCACAACTATGATGGAGTCTTAGTTGTGTCAAAGTTTACCCAACTATGATGACTTCGGCTTCTGAGAGCCCAGGGTCCATAGAGTGATGATGGACATATGGAGATGTGCTTTCTTTCTTCTGTACGTATGGCTTCGGAGAGCGCTGAGGCTTTGGGGATCCAGAGGGGATTTCCTGCTGACCGCTACAGTACAACACTGAATGTGAGTTCATTCCCATCCAGAACCTTCTGTTGTTCCTCCTTGTCATCCAAACGTGACCATTGTGCTCAGAACACACATCTGCGTTAACACAAATAATCACACACCTCAAAACATACTAATTAAACATACTAACTAGCATAAAATTCCCAGCATGCAAAATGAGCTCAAAGGCTGATTTTGGACGAAGAATTGGACGTTGGACGAGTGTGCCTACAAGGGCCTTTTTCTGAAGCTGAAAGCTCATTTCGATTCTTTGCTTTGCGAGAGGTGATGGTGCCAAGAGAATCGAGCTGCTGGCAAAGCGGATGCCCGCTGTCCAGTGCCAAACTTGCTTACGCGAGGGAATCTGAGGCACACGTACCGTACACACGCATCATAATGCCAACATGTATGACAAAGTGGCCAGTGCCAACACGCCAAAGGACAATACACATTCATCAGTGCACAGTGAGGGCGAGACCTCTCCTGGACAAACTGTGATCATGAGGAGTAATAACAATACCTGTCCTTAATTAAAACACAATGAAGGAGGACAAAACAAGCCCTGGCAACCCAATGCGCTCGGAGTCCACCAGGACCTTTAGTTCATTCCAGAATTATCATATTCATGAGAGGAGGACACGTGATTACACGATAACACTCTGGGCCCTATCTTGCACCCAGCGCAAATGACCTTGTACGCCGACACATGTATCATTCCTATTTTGCACTTTTGGACTTTTCCCCTTCACAGACGCACATTGGTAAATTAGGGAATGAACTTGCGCTCGCGGGGGGCGCTTCAGCGAAAAGAGGAGGTGTGTTCCGGCGCAAACGTTCCCTGGTGCTATTTTGCAGTTTCAGAAAACAATTCCGCCACAGACCAGGAAAAAACACTAAAAAAACTAAAAGTCAGTGACGCGTTATTCAGATGCTATTTTAAGGGCGCATGCTTGGCCATAATGTAGCGTGCGGATACACTTTGCTTCCCTCATCTACACAGATGCAGCAGTTCCATTTTTACAAAAAAAAAATTTAATTACATGGAAAAATATTACCACACGAGGGAAATCATTGTTGTGTCCATGAAGATAAAAAAATAGGCATAAATCTATAGCTTACACATTTACCCAAACTATTCAGGCTAATTGTAGTAATGACGGATCAAACCTATTTGATCAAGAGTGGCAAGACGCATAGGTATATAAAGACATCTGACCAAGTGGGTTGTCCGTCAAGAACCAGGAAACAAAATTCTGAAGACTGCGAAATCACCGTTACCATCATGTAAGTTGTGTGCGCTGGCAAATCCGCCATCATTATAGCAATCCGCCATCCGCGAACAAGCGCGCCTGCTGTTAAAGGGAATGTGAGATGACGCTCTGATTGGTTTATTGCACGTTTACGCCCAAATAACACAGTCTCACCCTAATACGTCAACATACGACGAAAAGGGTACCCCTATAACGTCCATGTGTGACGATTCGGGTATGGTTGGGTTTAGGTATGCGTTAGGGTACCGCTAGGAGGCGCTGCTGGTGCGCTTATGTCTGCGTCTCATATTGACGTTACAGGGGAACCCTTTTCGTCGTATGTTGACGTATGGTCAAGACCCGTCAGTATATGACGTTTTGGGGTGAGACCGGGTTGGCCCAAACCACACCTATGAATAATGTAGCTACTTCAGACCAACCCATTTTAGATTTACGTCGGATGCTGGGATTTTCCAAAATGTCAAAGTCTGCAATAAGAAGTCAGAGATTTGTATATGAATTTATTAAAAATCTGACAGTATAATCTAATCTGTGCTACCCAAGCCCTATATTTGTATTGCACTGTATAAAATGAACAATATTTTGGGTTACCTAAATATAATGCATGTTTTTGTATTTTATAGGGCTGGGAATCGATTAAAAAAAAATTAACTAATTAATTGCACATTTTCTGTAATTAATTGCAATTAATTGCGTTTCCCCCAAGCTTGTAATCATCAATATTTAAACTTAGAATCACCTAATTAAACAACACAGGAAAAAAAAAGGAACAGAAAATAGCCCTATATTAAAATATTAAACATCAATATATCAATATATTATTCTTTTTCAATAATCAACATAATCAATTTAACAGGTTATTATTATTATTATTATTATTTTAATAATTATCAAAACAAAATATAGTCCTACAAAGCTATTATTACCAGAGCATGTGATCAGAGCAGGTCATTTTACCATTCGTCCCCTGGAATTATAAGGTTCTATCTGACATTTTTGTCAATATTGAGTTATTCATATATTCTTACTCTGTGACAACTTATTTACAATATGTGATGTTGTTTTTTAAGTTGTGTACATTTTGGAACTTTTTATTTAGAAAATAAAAAGGTTCTTTCTACACAGTCGAATGGAATGCAAAAACTTTAAAGCTCAATATCTCAAAACCAGTCAGAATGCAGATAGAACCTTATAATTCCAAGGGGACGCATTGTTGTGACTATACCAGCTGAGCTCAGCAAACAGAAGTCTACAGAGAAATTTCACGTCATTTGAGTGGACTTTACTTTTCAAGTGCTTGTACATGATTGAAGCCTTTGGGCCATTAACGACAAAGCCGCCGACGCACACACACACACACACACACACACACACACACACACACGGAACGGAGGGAGCGCCGCTGCTGGGCCGTTAACGACAGAGCGCGCCAACACACACGCGCGCGCGGAGCACAGAACGCGACGCACATACTGAGCGGAAAAGACCCGCTCATGAAACCTGCGCGAGAATGAAACCTGATCGCCGAACACGGAGGGGCGGCATATTTCAGCCTGTTTAATAGCAGACGCAGCAGGAAATCATTAAAACGAGGGCAAAAAAAAAGGTGATGCGTTATTTTTTTTTAACGCGTTAAACATTTCAAATTAATCGCAAAAATTAACGCGTTAATTCCCCCAGCCCTAGTATTTTAACATTTGTCTCACGTTTCCATATTTCAAAACACAACACATTATTTTGAGCTGTTAAAAAAAAAAACTCAAACTTTAATAAATATGATCATCTGAATAAGCATTCACATTGATTATTTTTCTTTACCAGTGTCAAAAGTGTTATTTCACAAATGAAAAAAAATTAGGCGATATATTAATAACTGATGGGGAGAGGATAAGAGAGTAATTTCTGACTACTGTTGTGCCAAATTAGTCAAATGCCATCATTCAGGCACCAAAACACACATTTGTGTCAAATGTCAAGATCTAATTGAAGGTGAATTAATTGAACCAATTCATTCTTCCATTAAAAGAATTGTTAATCAAGGTGTACATCACAGAAAGTCAAATCTTCGTGGAAACCATTAGAGGTGCCCGAGTTATCAGCCTCAATGTGTTTTGTCATTTCAGCTTCGAAATGAACAAGATTTAATTAACCTTTAACACGTGCAACATGATAGAAAATCAGTGCATTAGTCATGTTCAGCATTAGGAACTCTTAATTTACGTTTTAACAACCAGGAAAAAAATGTATATATTAAAAAAAATCAACTTTTGTACTATATTATATACTATATTATATTTTAGAAAAAGCCATGCTTTGTGTAAAAATGCACAATGCAAAGAAAAAGATTGTTGTTAAAAAAAGATTATTTGGTGATTTAAAATAAAACATGGCAATAAAACTGTGGTTTAAAGGAAACCAGTCTTGTGTGGAGCTCTAGTTAATTTATTGTTTAATAATGTCATATTATAATGGCCTAAACGTATGCAGAATTAATTTCAACTGGTCCTTGTCCTGAAAAAAAATAGTCACAATATCAAAGATACTGTAGCACTCAAGATTATTTGAACTATATGCTTACACAATTGTATTCCATTGTTCAATTTTTAGAGAGCATCTCTTTGTAAACGAGTAACAATTTCACATCATTGCTACTGAAAAAGCATATTGATTTTGCACAAATTGCAAAAATCTTGAGTGGCCAGTATCATTCAATTTTTCCACAACTCACATACACGCCATCTGAAGGTTGTTAAGACACTTTTGTTAGACATTGTGGCAAATATCAACAACCTTATTGAACTGCAGAATTCACACAATCACCTATGGATCAGGTTCTAAAAGAAAATAATTACAATATGTCATGAAAATTTAGTCTGCTAGGTACAAATACAGTGCACAAGTGATTTGGTGCCAATCATAGGATACAAAGAAAAAATATCTAAGAAAAGAAAGTAATAGCTAGCATAAAAATTGGCCTGATAATTGACTAAACCAATTCATCTAACCACATTTTCATTTTTTAAAAAGTAGGTGTGTGTGTGTGTGTGTGTGTGTGTGTGTGTGTGTGTGTGTGTGTGTGTGTGTGTGTGTGTGTGTGTGTGTGTGTGTGTGTGTGTGTGTGTGTGTGTGTGTGTGTGTGTGTGTGTGTGTGTGTGTGTGTGTGTGTGTGTGTGTGTGTGTGTGTGTTGAAGGATGAAGCCGGCAGGGACAGGATTATAGCTGTAATTCAGCCTGAAATTATTGTGTGTCATTAGAGAGGTATTGACCCCTATGGTGAAAAATAATGCAATGTTAATAATTAAGGAGGTGAAAAGGGATTTATCTCAGGCCAGCCATTACCCTGCAATAGTCTTACTTATTTACTTCCTGCGTAAAGGGGCGTTGATCAAAGCAGAGCTTATCAATATGGAAATCTCAGTACTTACTGCTTCAGTACCATGCTCAGAATTCACATCCAAAACCACCTGAAATGCTAAATATTTGTGAGCCCGTTTTGTATTATAGAGTTGCTCTGGCTGTGAAGTGCTGGCAGAAAACCCTCTGTCAATGTCAGCAAATTCCAAATGACACTTTTAGCCCCTGAAGGGCACAGCTGGAAAGAAACAGTTTTCGTGGGGTTGTTCCAAATGAAAGTGAGGAATGCAATCCCATCATAAGGTTTCCTCAGAAGGTCAAGTATGTCGTTTCTGCCCCATTAGCAACAACACATGAAAATGCAACAAATAAAGGTCATTTTTTACATGATATTTTAAAAACATTTATTTACTAAAACAATGTTAACAGCTATTAAATGTAAAAATGTTGTGCTGCATTTTCTTATCATTGTATGATTGAACTGCCATGCCAAGATAGAAGTAGCAGTGCTTCGACTTCTGAGAATATAGTTCCCAGTATGTATACGGTTAGAAGATGGCTGTTTCTCATGTGACCTTGTTATTTGTACACGCTGTGACTACAAATCACAACATGTAAATAGGAAAATGTTGGCGTTATGTTGTCACTTATTAGGAGCAGTATGCTAGCTGGAGCTGTTTACCTCCAGTCTTTGTGCTAAGCTAGGCTAACGGTGGGTGCGTCAGACAGAGTTACGGCACGCACGGCGTTGAGAAGGGTATGTATGGACTTATCTAACTCTAGGGGATACGGTCAAAAAGCTAAAGTCCCAAAAAGTCGGCGTGTTTCTTTAAACTTCAGGATCTTAGTCAGCGATTCATAACTCTTCGGTGGATTGGTCTAAAGTTCCTCTGTCTCTTTCTGCAGGAAAGGCCTAATAGATTGACGCAAGCCTCCAGCAATGGCATCTGCATTGTCTACACAACTACAAGGACACTGTGTCATTAACCCCCCAAATCATGCTCTCATTTTAGACATGCAATCCCATCATGCCAATCCTCTGTCACTGTAGTGCTAAAGCGCCAGCTGGCTGCAGCCCAGCAGTGTGAACCCTTTACACCATATTAACCACAGCTAATGAAGCCACCACTGATGCTAATACGCAATACGGCGACCTCATTAACATTAGGCTGTGTATGTTAATACATAAGCAGTGGATAAATGCAGAAGTTTGGTGAAAAGTCCATATTTGATAAATGGCTACAGATGTTGCAGGGTAAAAATGGTCAGATTCAAGAAGTAAAGGTGGGGGGTTAGAATAAAAAAAATACAAATATGAATCTGGCCCATTGAATTATACGATTTTGAAGAAACTGCAAGAACATTTCTGAAAATTAAGTCACACTATTAAAAATTTCAAAGATCCAACTGTGTGATAGCAAATCACAATTATGATAAGTGTTGGGAATGCAGTAATGGTGCTTTTTAATGCTGTCTGTAGACAGCTCACTTGGCTTTGGAACAGAGCTTGTATATCGGCATCAGCTCACTGTACATCAGCTAAATCATAAAATCAAGTTACGATTTGGTTCTTCAGCTCATAAAATTCAAGTATATATACACTAACTGTCAATTAAATTTGAAACCAAAATGTAAATGTATGTGCTCAAATAAAGTTCTCATCTGTCCTTGAATATCTGTGGCATTGAAAGATATGCAAGCGAGAGTGTGTCTCTTGGCTCGGTCTTCTTTCTAGGCCCAATGCCAGACCTTTGTAAAGTTAGACACTGGGAGCAGGAGTCAGTACTCAGCATTCCTGCTGTAACAAATGAAAGGCAACGTCAGAATGATTACAATGAATATGACAGACAGAATGAAACAGATTATGTTGAAGAGTCTAAGATCTTGGCAACGTGTGCTGGCAGTGTTATGAGGGGAAATGTAAGACATTTGTTGTCTAGAGCAGGGTTTCCCAAATGCCTACGGTTGGGAGATCGTGATACTGTAGAAACATTGATGCTTAAATAAATAAAGTTACCAAATCATTCATTCGTTCATTCGTTCGTTCATCACACAACACAACACAACACAACACAACACAACACAACACAACACAACACAACACAACACAACACAACACAACACAACACAACACAACATAACATAACATAACATAACATAACATCACATCACATAACATAATATAACAAAAATAAAGGCCCTGGTGGAAGATCTACAATAATATGATTAAAACCTATTCAATTTCATATTATTATTTATATATTATATTAATATTTTATTATTCAATATTAAAATATTTATATGTTGCTTGAAAATTTGTTTTTAGTCAGAATGCATGACTACATACAAATCTGGGCATACTACAAATTAATATATGTTGGTCAATGGTTACAAATATTTTTTGTAAATAATTTTTAGTGGTTTATTTTTATTATTTTTATTTCAATATTATTTACATTTTATATTTTTATGATTTATTTAAATATAAGTGGTTCATCAACTCACAAACCCACTGCATGGGGAAATGCACTGGGGAGGAAACCCTGAGATCACCTCACTCGTACGAATTTCTATGATTCTTGCTAAATCATACATATTTTACGAGTTGCCAAATTCGTATGAATTCGTACGAATGACCTACCCCTGACCCCGCCCCTAAACCTACCCATCACGGGGGTTTAGACAAATCGTACAAATTTGTACGAATTAGCCATCTTTTAATCACTCATACAAATTCACACGAATTGGTCGTGAGATAGCGTTGGATCACCTGATCGTAAATTCACAGTATGTAATAAAGGGTAACAGTGTGTGCAAGGAATGTACTAAGGTCAAGTCATTTCACTTCCCATCCACAACTGTAAAAAAAGTATTCAGCTATATATCCATGATCAATGTGATCAATGTGTGTATTGCTTACAAAAGCACCAAGAACAGGTTAAAAGCATTTATCAGATTCAGAACTAAAGTTCTCCCAAACAGACATATCTAAAAGGCTGAATTATCACAAATGATATCCTTTTTCCCAGTTGAAACAGAATATTCCAGCATGTTCTGCTGTGGTTGTCATTGCTATGGTGGTTGACTAACAGACACCTGGACTGCATTCTGGAATCTGTTTTGACATCAGGTTACATCAAAAACTTTTAATATCTACGTCATCTGAACATAACAGAGAGGTGGAGTGTGACAAGCCACAGATGTGTGTCACTTCTAAGCCAATAGGAAATCAGATAACAGATGCAAAGAAGAGAACTATACAGGTGCCTATTTGTTTACATTCTCCATAGTTGAAGGAACTGGATCATTGATAAGACAAGCTATTAAGCCAGTATATTAATAACGTAGTCCTTTCTGTCAGATACATATATTGAAGCAACATTAACAATAAAAAAGTGCACTGCATTTGCTAGAGAAATGATTTTGAACCTTGTGGAACAGAATGTATTATTTCCAAACAATCTAACTTACAATTGTGCGGTGGGATCTCATAAAGTGGAGAAAGGTTCAGGACAGGCTCATGGGTGGAGGTTTGGGGCAAAAGGGAGCATTGATATTATCTCCCATTGATATTTGTCTCATCTGCCATTTTAACGGAGAGGGAAGGCCCAAATTTTCTTTAGAAAATGCAAAACAGTCATTGTAAAATTGTTCGCCGCACACGTGAGAACAATTCTGCAAGAATGACAAGACAATTTTTACCCTAAGCACATAGTTCTCTAAACTCTTGATTGATGAGATTTTAATAATGTAGGTTTGGCATTAAAATCCGCACCCGGGTGAAGTGTTCTGCACTTTATGAGCAGAGAAGAAATCATTTTTAAATTTGTTAGCATTCATATCATAATGATCCAATAAATTCCAAGTAAATTAATCATCTGTTATTTGCTATAAATTGTGCTCCTGTCTCTCCAGATACACATCAAACATTGTGCCACGTTCAGCACAGCTGACTACGCTACCTAATTAACAATTCAAAACATCAGCCAAGCCAGATTGTTCACGACAGTCAGGTTCAGGATGAATTGATCTTTACAGAGTTGCCTAGAACATGCAAATGTTTCAACAATCAATCTGACATTTCCTGCCTTTTCAACTCGCTGCATCCAGGGCCCAAAAAGAACTTTGGACAGGTGAACTGAGTAAATTTCAGGGACATAAATCTTTAGTAGACTGTTTGATTTGACGCTCACGTCATTAATATTAGCGAGGGCCAGACTATCATTCTTTAACCATGTCAAATTCCCGCCAGCCAGAAAGAAACTCCGAAGAAGCCCGTTTTTAATCACATTTTACTCTTGGCGAGTGTTAAGTTTGGAGCAATCTCACAATTTGCATTTCTTAACTATGAACTATGGTACACTGTTTCAAAAGTTTGGGGTCATTAAGATTGCCTTTTTTTTTTTTTTTTTATAAATGTATTCATCAAGGACGCATTGAATTGTTCCAAAGCGACAGTAAATACATTTATAATGTTAGAAAAGATTTCTCTATCAAAAAAATGCTGTTCTTCTGAACCTTCTATTCATCAAAGAATCCTGACAAAATGTATCACATTTTGTCCACTATCACAGTGGACAGTTTCCACAAAAATAAGAAGCAGTTGTTTTCAACATTGATAAAATAGTAATAAGAAATGTTTCTTGAGCCGCAAATCATCTTGTTAGAATGATTTCTGAAGGATCGTGTGACACTGAAGACTGGAGTAATGATGCTGAAAATTCAGCTTTGCATCACAGGAATAAATTACACGTATATTATAATAAAAAATATTTCACAATATTACTATTTTACTGTATTTTTGACCAAATAAATGCAGCCTTGAGCATAAGAGACTTCTTTAAAAAAAAAAAAAAAAAACAGTCACATCATTAAATTGTATCTTGATGACACATTCCCTCTTAATCGCATAGAGTTTGCTTTAGCACATTAGCATCAATCTACATTCATTGTTTTATTATTTTTTAAATTCCATGCTATAATTTGAAAAGCTCTGTAACACATTTGACCTTGTATTGCACTACTTTTCTTAACCTGAAGACATCCCACCATCTCTTCGGGTGCACACAGGTTTTGTGGGCAGAACTAGCAGAAAAAGCATGCACAGTTGCTCTCTTCCAAAGTCCACCGGAGAAAGTTCTATTTTCCACATATATTTGGGATGCACTAAATCTTATCTCGCATGCTATTTAGAAAGGCAGCAACAGTGTCATGCCAGTGGGTGTTTTCGTTAACTCGTCAGCAACTGCTTTAGAGGGCTATCATGGTATAGAACAGCGATTTACTCACCTTTACCCCAGCGCTCTCAGGTTAATAACACTGGGACCAATCCGGTCTTACAGGTGCTATATTTCACCACACACACACACACACACACAACCAACAGCCTCTATCTGTGTGCAGCCGTAAGCTAGAGATAATACGTCTTTACATCTCTTACCAAACCCTGAATGCTTCACTCTCTTAGGACTGTCTGATGGATTGTCTCAGGTCTGGCAGAGGCAGATAGCTAGACGCACAGGTTCTTATCAGGCCTAAGCCAGGGGGATATTAATCAAGGCATCTATCACTCAGTTTCAGGTAGGGTACGGGTCTTAGTTAGCATTTAAATATAAAACCTGCACTCTAAATCGAGAGCATTCTCTACAGAAGTTACAAAATCCCTCATAAATGGGGGCTATTCTGAGATGATTGTAGGAACAATCTAGAACATCCCCAGTTAGAAATCTGGAATCTAGACTGTATGTTTGTTATTCAGAGGTTAAACAAAGATGTACGCACTACAACTTTCTGGATGTTTCTTAATGGAAACCAGTGCAAAAAAAAAAAGCACACTGGATGGCTTTCACACACACATATCATGGTTTATTTACATATCAGACATTCACACTCAAAGGTTACTCAAAACTTACAAGTGTTTCATCATTTACTCACAGTTTGACGCCATTTCAACAGAAATGGAGATGTTTGCTAAATATTTGAGCTACTCTTTTCAATACAGTTATTATGGAGTTAAACGGATTCTCGAGAAGAATAAGAAAAGAAAAAATTGGTGCAAGACTTGATTTTGTCCACTGGGAATTGATTGGATGGATGATGTCATGTGAGTGACAGGTTGCCCCGCCCTCACGCCAGAAAACATGTCATCAGAGAAGAGATTTCTCTAAAGGAGAGGAAGTTATTTTGATTAAAAATAGCACAGTTAAAATATAAAAAATATATGTGCACAGATAAACGCTGCAATATTCCATAAAAATAAGAATTCTTCATTTGAAATCAATAATGTTTACGTCACAGGCCAGATGTGACATCTTGTGATTTGAGGACTATGGCAGAGCTGAAGACTGTTCTTTACACAAAGCTATCGGTGGAAAGACTTATTGTAGAAAGATTATGACTACAGCACACAAGTCGTATGCACTACCTCTATGGGGTTTTTTTTGGTCCATTTTAGGAAATGAACCGTATGAATCACCCTCCATTTTCATTGTATGAAAACCAACTCTCCTGTAAAACACTATTTAGTCATAGTTATGAAGCTGCATTCTTCCACAAATACACTGCAGCCTTACTCACACACACACCATCTCCTGTCTTTTAAATTCATATCCACAGAGAAACTCAAGATAAACCCACACTATACTGCACCAACTTCACCCAGCTCTCATATTTCACACATGTCCCTTCTCCATGTTCACTGGCTCTATAAACATTTTCTCTGTGGGGTCTACTTGACAAGCCGCATCCGTCAGCCGCCACCTCACTCTCTAAGATATCTGTTCTTTATTAAACCTGTTTCTTTCATGTCAATATCAGTGATTAGATTGCGCCACAGGAGCGACTTTTTCACTTTTTTCCCCCGCATTAGTATGAAAATTGCTGCTGAGCCGAAGCAGCTGGGGGTTCCTTCTACCTGTGTATTCCGGCCCCCTGGCAGAAGACTCATTTATTCCGTCTGTTTTTCCCATGGATGTCTGAGAAGGGTACAAGCGTCACAGATAAACACCGGCGCAGCAGGCGTAGTGTTGTGTCTGTACGTGGGCTCATATGGAGCAGCAAGACACGCTTAATACATAGAACTGCAGACATACTGCTCAAAGGCTGCATGCTATATTAGTAAATGATTATAGTATATGTCAAATATTTCGAAATATTTAAATCAACGGTTGGGAAAAAAAAGTTACAACATTTTTTTTTTAAACTGTGACATAAAATTAAACAAACAATACTACAAATTGTCATGAGATAATAATAAAAAAATATCTGAACTAATCATGGTATCACCATGGTAACATGCCCAAAACACATATTGTATACCTGTGGAATATGGAAGATGGAAATTATTTAGTACCATGATGTACTGTATATCAACAGTGGTAATACCATGGTATTCTTTATACAGTGGATTAAACATTGTGGTTATGTATAAACATGTTAATCATTTAATACCATGTATATATCAAGACCATGTTTATCTCTACTGTGGCAGTGCTATGGTACAGCAAATACCATGTTGTAAAATGTTTTCTTGGACATGTACTATGGTAATATCTTTTAATTTATTTGAGTACCATAAAAATGCCATTGTGTATGAATATGAGCAGTTAATACCATGGTATACAATAAAGTACTGTAGCAGTACTATGAGACAGCAATGCTAATACTGTTACTTTGGTATTAAAATGTATGTAGTATAGTATGTATGTAGTATTTACATGGCACTCCACAGTAGAACACCATGATACAGGTCTAAAAAACACATTAGTGCCATGCTTTTTTGGACATGTACTACGGCAATATTTTATTTATTTATTGAAGCACATTGGAATAGAGTAAAATGCCACCTTGTATGAATATGGGAATCATTTAATAAGGCTCATATATGAAAATATCCTTCCTGTTTGTGACTTTTAAACGTTAATAGTTTAAATGTAATCCTGAAATACATGTATGTGCTCCTGTGTGGGAACAATCTTTTAATGACCAATGAATGGCTCCTCGTCTTTGCATTTCATTGCTATGGAGATGGATTAATAATTGATAACAGAAACTGGTGTTGTTCCTCAAGGATTAATGCTCGGCATGATAGAGAGGCAAAGGATGTTTGGATGAAAGGAGAGAATGAGGGGATGGAATCAGGTGGGATTCAAGCAGATAAACGCCCACTCTCTCCTGCTTTTCATGTGAAAGACAAACAACCTATGTAAATGCTCCAAGGACACGAATGAATCCCTGAGTTGATCGCCTTGCATTTACTTTATTCAAATAGCAAAGAAAGACGGCTTTAGCCAACTCCTTAGCTTTATTAGCCTTCACTGACAAATGAAGGACAGCAATCCATGTTTCCCTTGGCAAACTTCCAGTAGGAAATGCTCAAAAAGTCCATTTATCTGGGGTATGTGGGTCTAATCAAAACGTTTTCCCATTTTATGGCACACGCCACACATTTCTAATTCTCAAGGGAAGTGAGGACGGCTATCCACTTTGATGTTACAGCCTAATGAATTAAATTATCAGATTCGTTTTAATTGATCCGGTGGTTTAAAGTGGTTTTATGGTGTTAAGCAGATGCTAATTTGTGTTCGCTCATAAAACGGACTGACAAAAAGTCACTCAAAGCCAGTCGGAAACATTCACAGATCAAACTGCAGGCAAACCAAAAGGACAAAAAAGGAAGGAAAATAACAAGGACATCAAATATGAGGAGAAGCCGCAGATGAAGACGCGCAAATTGCATTTATTGTTTCTATGATAACAGTTTAGATAGATTATGACTCAGAATTGCCACCTCAGATATCTGCAATACATATTAAACTATCGTGTCATGACATTATCGTGTTGCAGAGGACAGGTTTATTAGATAAAGAAATCATACAAGCCCTGTGGAACAAAAAATGTCTCCTAATGTGGTCAATAATCAGAGGGCAGATAGGTAGTTTGGAACAAATCAAGATTCATTACATAAACTGTGATGGTTTAGTTATCGCTAATAATATTTACTATTGTTCATATATGTCTTTTAATTTGTAGCACTGTAACCAAACCTAAAAGACTTTTAGACACAATTTTGCCTGTCTGGCGTATTTCTTAATGGAATATTAAAGGAAATATTGTTTTCTTTAAATGGGGGTTGAGTTCTGTGGTTATTTGCCTGATGTTGTTCCGTATGCTGTTATTTTTGTACATTTTTTATAAATGTAAGGCAAAAGGATTAGCTCCAAAGTACAAAAATGTGCAACACTAAAGTTTCATTAGTCAACATTAGTTAACTATACTTTAGTTAACATGAACTAAGAATTAACAATAATTCTACCGCATTTTTTTTATTTCAACATGTACTAATAAATTGTTAAAATTAAAAGTTGTTTTGTTAACATTAGTGAACTAACATGAACGATATTTTACCCAAAAGGTAAACTAACATTAACAAAGATGAATAAATAATGTACTGCTCATTGTTAGTTCATTCATGTTAATACACAAACTGAGACCTTATTGTAAAGTGTAACTATTGTAAAGATTGTCAGTGCTTATTGATGTATATGTTGATGTTATTTTCACAAGATAAATGTATGATATAATCTCCTATGGACTATTTTCACATTCAGTGGAGAAAGCAGACAGGTCTGGAACAACATGAGGTTAAGTAAATAATGACCAAAAATTAACTGTAAAGACTACATTTTAAATGCACATATCTCATAAAGGTTTCTTTTCTCAACGACAGGAATGGACTAAAAGCCACAAAACTCTGACTCCATGGGCTCCTGAAGCTGGAATCTCTTTTGCACTTGTTTTGCTCCTCTAAAAACATGTCAACCTAAACAATATGGCATATAAAGGCATTATACTGTAAAGTTCACTACTTAACTGTGTCAGTATTCATAGCGCAACACAATAATAGTCGTGCCCCCTAAAGGCGCTTCATATTCTCAGTTAAAGGCGATTCGCTGCCTGTGAATATGAATTACTGCATAGCACAGCATGATCAGTGTGAAAATGTCCCATTGATATGTACCTGGCAGACATTTTCATCTGCTGAAATGAAGGACGGAAGCAACCAACAATTACTCATTGTATGTGGCAACCTGACTCATGAACGGCATCTAAATGAGCTTGTTGTAAGGTGTCATTCATTTCAAATGACTTTCAAATTTGTTTTGTCAAATTGGTTGAGAATAGTAAAGGTTGTGTAAGATTGCAAGCAGGACTGCTAGTTTATGCGAGGGTCAGCAAGACACACTCAATAAGAGCAAAAAAACAAACACAAAATATCCCAATATTTAAAAAATAAAAGGCAATATTCTAGATGTTTACATAAATGTACAATTTGATTATTTATTTTGTGCCATTTATATAATTTATCTGAAATGTGCAAATTCATTTAATGGTACTGTAAAAAAAAAAGCCTTTTATTATACTGATAAAAAATATGCATAAAGCCTGATCATAACTAAAGAACTTTCAAGCTCACCAAGCATTCTAGCTGACAAGCAAACATTCTCCAAAACTCATAGAATTCATATTAAGCCCAAAAAGCACAAAGCCCATATTTTCGTCCTGATAAACTTCACTTTTCTGAAAATCTCTGTTAGTTTTAAAGAAAAACTCTTCTTTAAAAAGTAGGATGAGTATATTATGCTTTTTAACCAAAGTGCTTGGCCATGTATAACTCGTGATCTGCAGCATACAGTATGTCAGAATGGCCAAAATTTAGCAAGTAAGCCAAGAAACTTGGCCAGTTTTAGTACATTCATTTTAATGTAAAATTTGAGGGACTACTGCATCTTCTAAATCATTTAAAATATAATTAGGGCCCAAGCCCTGAAAGGGCGAAGGCCCTATTGTTTTCCTTAGGATTATTATTATTATTATTATTATTTTTCTTACGACTATTCGGGCACTTTTGGGTCTCTTAACGTGCTCAAAAACTCTTGAAACTTTGCACACGGGTCAGAACCCGCGGCCATTAGGGCCGGACTGAAGCTGGTACCCGGGCGTGGCAGGGGGGCTCGACAGCGCCCCCTGGAACGGGGTCCGAAAACTTGGTCCATAAATCAAACACGCTTGCATGGAATAATATGAAAATTAGTATACATATAGATCTCATCGGTTCATATATCCTTCATGCTTTTACTTTTTACGCCAGCCCAACAGGAAGTCGGCTATTTAGGGTAATTTAAAAACGCATGTTCTGGCAAGACAAGTCAAGACACTGAGGATGAAAAATTGCCAGGGGATTTTTGATATCACGAAACGGTTTGGCCGTGGCGAGGAAACAAATTTATGGCGAATATTGGAAACAGAAAGTGTGTTATAACATCCTCATACATTAACTGATCTTGATGAAACTTCAGCAGTGTGTTCGTTGTAAGAGGCCGATCACATGGATGTGACTATTGTGAGTCAAAGTTATAGCGCCACCAACTGGCAGCAGGAAGTGTGTCACTTTCAAAATGCTTTGAAATCACCCTCTTATTTTTACCCGATTTGCTTCAAACTTCATCTGTATAATGTAAACACACGACAGATGTAGACCTGTGAAAGGATTATTGATATCTTAAATACTGTTGCCATGGCAACGCATCAAACTTTAATATTCTTTTTTTATGTTTTTTAGACTCTTAGCATGCTTAAAATTGCATGAAACTCGACAGACACATGACATTTGTTACCTAGTAGACATGTGCAACGTTTCAGAAACGGGCGTGATAAGAGGCTCAGTAGCGCCACCTTTAGTCAAAAATGGGGTATTAGTTTTACCTACAGTAACCAAACTCGGTACGTATATTCTTCTCTTCGATCCGGACAACTTTCTAATTTACACTCATTAGCTCCGACCAACAGGAAGTCAAATATTTTGGTTTGAATGGAAGAAAATCTCAGAATTTTGCCAGTCTCTCTCAGTGTCTGTGTGTGTGAGAGAGGAGGGGGGCTTTATTTTAACCCTTTCTCTGCTGTGTGCGACTTCTCTGGCAGTTTTGGTGCCCTTAACGTGCTCGAAAACTCTTGAAACTTTGCGCACAGGTCAGAACCCGCGGCCATCAGAGCCGGGCTAAAGCTGGTACCCGGGCGTGGCGGGGGGGCTCAACAGCGCCCCCTTTAACGGAGTCCGAAAACTTGGTCCATATATCAAACACGCTTACATGAATTAGTATGAAACTCGGTACACATATAGATCTCATCGGGCCGAACAACTTTCTTGCTCTAAGTTTTACGCCAGTCCAACAGGAAGTCGGCTATTATGGGTTGCATGAAAACGCATGCCCCTGGAATTTTATATACTCCTCCTAGAAAAATTATCCTATCGTCACCAAACTCGGTCAACATGAAGTCAAGACATTGAGGATACTAAATTGCGGACGGATTTTTGATATATCTCGAACGGTTTGGCCGTGGCGAGGAAACAAATTTATGGCGAGAAAAGAGAAACACGATGTGTTATAACGTCTTCATACATTAACTGATCTTGATGAAACTTCAGTAGCGTGTTTGTTGTAAGAGGCCGATCACATGGATGTTACTAATGTGAGTCAAAGTTATAGCGCCACCAACTGGCAGCAGGAAGTGTGTTACTTTTGACAAAAGTGGGGGGGTTAGTTTTACCTACAGTCACAAAACTTGGTATGTATATTGTGCACATCGAGCCGGACAACTTTCTAATTTACAGTCATTAGCTCCGACCAACAGGAAGTCAGATATTTTGATTTGAATGTGTTTTTGTCTCTCTCTGCCTCTCTCTGACAGAGTTCCCCCTGCTATTGTGTGTGTGTGTGTGTGTGTGTGTGTGTGTGTGTGTGTGTGTGTGTGTGTGTGTGTGTGTGTGGGAAGGGAGGGAGGGCACACACACAGACAGCCCCCCCTGTCTCTGTGTGTGTGGGGAGGGGGGCAGAAAGACTCTATTAAAAATAGGTATATTGTGCCATTAAGTGTTTTATACTATGTATACATGTGTTTTTTCTTTTAAAGTACAGTAATTTCAATGAATATATATACCACACTTCATAGGAATTTTCGGTGTTGTGTACTTACAATGGCTGCTGATTTCATGTGTCCGTTAAGTCCATGAGACTGTAGGGTGTCTAATTTTTCATTTTAGGTTTCAGAAGGGTGCTCACGCATACTTTGTGGTTGATATGTGCCCTCGATGCACACTTTTGCAGAACACACACTGATGCAAGCTCTAAAGCAGACTTCTTCTCGACAGTCAAAGCGGAGTTACGTTATTGCCCGTCGTGCACAGGAACCCTAAAGGCGGGGGTGGCGGTTTTTATATATATATATATATATATATATATATATATATATATATATAAATATAATATAGCTGCAAGCAGCAATGGAGGGCCCAAGCCGGTGGCACCGCCACCTCAAGGCACCGGGGTGGCGGTGCCACCGGCTTGGGCCCGTAATCGCTGCTTGCAGCTATATTTTAGGTTTGGTTTTAGAATCAGACCAATATGACAAATATGTCATGTTACTTTTAAAAAGATAAATTGGTAGGCTACTTGACAGTCAGATTACCTTGAGACGTAATGACCAGCATACAGCACCATGGGGAAAAATATGATAATTTTTTGGCCTTGGTTCATTAAATCTTTAAACAGACTATATCCAAAAATAGTCAGTCTGAGACACTTTAGTTTGATTGAACTGCCTCATATTGCGGCACACAATCTGCCATCCATCAACAGATTGATGAAGGCTGAAGGGTGTTTTTAATTTCGTTTTAGTTTTAAGTTCATCCACAGTGGTAAATGGAGAGAGAGAGATAGAGAGTGAGATATTCTGAATCAGAGACGAAGCTAATCCCTTTAACCACGCGGTACGTGTCAGTGTTTTTCCATCTCATCAGAAATGTCACCCGCTGAAGTGACAAGGGAGGAAAGATTGAAATGTCATGCATGATTTATGGAACCTTTTCATGTAACTGTTTATATGACAGTGTCGTTTTTATCTGTGAATTCAGCTCGACTGATTTGCCTCCCACTAAGAAGTAAACGAGTGACGGTGTAAACACATGATTCTGACAGGAGAATAAGACGTGATCTCCCTGCATGCACAACATATTCAGGCAAACACAAAAGTACTCGCATTGGCTGTTTGCTGGCAAAGTTCTTGCGAAACGTGTTATGTCTATAGCTGCGTTCACGCCATATCATAATTACCGTAATTGCGAGATTTCAACTTCATAGAGCTCGTATTTACAACATGTAAGCTGGGAATTTTCTGAGATGTCCTTGTACCAACTAACCGCTGCAGATTAGTTTAGGCGTTGATAATGTTGCTATAAAAATGCATAATTCCCAGTCCGAAGACGTAAACGGCTTTGAACCGAATGTCATGTGTTGTCATCTGGAAATTACGGTAATTACGACATGAGGTAAACGCAGTATATCACCAAATAAAATTACAAAAATAACAGCTTTCTCCAAAACGCCTAACCTAATCTACCACTGGTTACCAAACAGAGTTGCTGCGTCCCAATTCACCGACTTAAACTACGCCCTAAAAGTATGTACACTTTTTGTAAAGAAAAAGTACGTACTTTTAAGTGTTTAGCAGAAGAGTATACAAGCTTTGGGACATACTATCAGTATCACGTTATAAAATTGTGTCTTTAACGGTTGCTCTCTGTCGCTTAGTTACACGCATCCATGTCAGCATAAACTGGCATGTCAATCATCTTGTCACAGTTGAAATCCTTGTCCATGTTAAACTGCCAGGGTCTTTCATGCAGAGACTCTCCTCATAATACATAACAATGCATTTAAAAGTGAACATTGATCAGCTTAAATTATGATTATATTTCACTCTTTATACCTTTCAACCGTCGGTGGTGCAAACCCGCCATGTTTTGTAGTCTTTTGAACACTTTTTACTTGTGTTTGTAGTTCTGAACCAAATCCTCCTCCAAAGCGCAATGGGTTGTGGGCAATATTAGCTGTTATAGTGTGCACGGATCCGCACTACCCGTGTCTAATAGTAAATCTACCAGAAATAGACCATCCAGGGACTTCTGGCATGCTCTTTTCAACATAGGCCTACTATGATTTGGGACACACTTGTTTTAATCTCACATAAGGATGGATAATATGGACATCGGGACGCAGGGAGTGTCAAGCCACCAAACTCCATTTCTGCTGTACACGTCAAAAAAAGTCAAGTGACTTTGCCTCAAGTCATGTGACTGAATAATTTGCTCAAAGATGGAAATAAAGCATGTTGCTCCCCAAACACTTCTGAAATGCAAATTAGTGCAAATTTCCATGCAAGTGACAATTTTGGTCTCTCAAGGACGTGGGCTAGAAACAAAACCATATTCGCTAACTGTTTTTGCAATATTGCAATTTTCTCATAAATTAAACACAATTCGGATGGAAAAGTATATAACTTGTGCCATTCACATAATGTATCTGGACTACACAAGTCTTCCACCCTGTAAAATGGTGTAAAATGAATAAAACTATACAATAAAAACCTTTATTAACAAATATTTTATATTTAATATATTGACTTTATTTGTGCTGGGGGAAAAAATTATGGTTTTAGAAGGAAAAAAAGTACCTGAAAGAGTAAATGAAAAGCAGTCTTATAAGCAGATCTTGAGACGCTACATTTGAATCCCATCTCTGTATTCCACTGCACACCTGCATGGAAAAAATGAAGCTAGAGTGATGGCTCCATAACCTCGTAAGGGAGAAAAGAAGACAGAAACCATTTCATCACTAGAGATTAGTGTATTAAAATCAATATTTGTAAACATTTGAGTTCATTAATGAACTAAAGGTAAAGCCCTGTGTCTTAGCCATTGGTGAGTAATCAATAAATGTAATTTAAAAAGCGCAACGAAAATAATGAAAAGGTTCCTTAGCAGAATATTACTTTAATCATCAGAACATTTTTCAATTACTCACGGGGAACCTTGCTTGTCAGGGTAGGCGGACAATGATTAAAAATTATATGAGAGAAGTACAGTTTGCCCTTACTGACATTCAACCAATTTGCCTAAAACAACAAAATCTGAAGAAAATGCATGATTTACATTGAATTTATATGAATACTCCCCATTTATATCTATTATACATATATATGAGGGGCCATTAACATGGGACTTGTTCTTTGACACTGAAACTAATATAATTCTATCCATGTTTCGCAGTAGTGTTGTTAAATTTCATCCATTCTTAGACTATAACTTTGAACAAGTTATTTCAAACACATGGAAACATTCATAGATTTGCCTGATAAATGGGGATAATTGGAGAAAGGAAAAAAATCTTTTCTTTTGGGTCACAATGACTTCTCCAAGTAGTTTTTAAAAATAAAGTACATCAAGAGCCCCAGAGGAAGCATTACCTCCAAGGATAAGATGTCATCACGTCTCAAAATGAAGGCCATTCTAGAAGTAAATGGAGGGTAATGAAATCATATCTCTTCTCAGGGAAATCACTGGCCAGATAGGATATGGATAAGCTGAAATGTGGTAAGCAGATGGGCACAGATACACTTAAATCACACAGAATAAACCGGGCTAATGGCTGACTGATATGAGTTTTTCAATGGGCATTGCTTATATATAGAGAGAGAAGGGTGACATTATATATAATAACAATTATGGCAAATAAAATGTATGAACATACATGTGCACAACTACACAATAAATGGATATGATTAAATTAGCATACACATGTATTCAAATGAATACATTGTGTGAACAATTTAACACAAATTTTGGGGAGAAACATCAAAGACAAAGTTGATAATAAAAAGTTACATAACTGAGAACTTAAAATTTAAATTAGATCTACTATATCACCTAGTGACATTAGAAAAAAAAGGGAAAAAAAGACTGCTATCCTGAAGAGGAAAAGGTGCACACATCCACTGAGGAGGAACTAAAGTTATCCCACCTTTCCGTCATATTGATTCCCACTATGGAGCATTGAGTTCCACTCGCCACAGGAGTTCCACAGCAACGGCACTGAGCAGACAGAGAAGGTCAACCTTTGATTTCTCACCAGGGTTTCAAAGAATCCTCCACATAAAGAAACACTTGCCTTTTCTTTCGCTTGCTCAATCAACTGGGGACAAGTGCTTTCTAATTAGTGAAATGTGCAGAGGATATATCTCCTCCCTCCTCAACCTTTACCAAGACTTCAGTTGTCCACAAACACATAAACCAATTTTCTAATTATGAGTGACAAGCTGCTAAAAAAACAAACAAAATCACTCCTGAAATGTTTTCTGCTTTCATCTCTCATGCCACACAGCAGTATTCATGTTATTGTTATCGTTTTCCATAATGAGACACAATTAATTATCAAAGCAGTGGCAAAATGAATTAACTTTTTTTAGTATATGTTTATGGCCAATATAGTGATCTACCACTGGCCTCAGACGATGGGAAAGAAATTACTTCATCAACAGATAAGTAAAAGAAAAGTAAAGACGAGACATTAGCGTTCTGTCACTAACAGCATAACTGAAGGCATACAGTACCTATTCCTAACGGACGTGTGGAAGGGCCCTTCGTGAAGGGATTCAGATCTTCACTTTCATTTGGAGAACGCCTACAAATGACGTCCCCTTCCGGGAAACCCCCTCAATCCTCACTCCTCACTCTGGGTCTGGTCTGGTCACCGACTTAGAATCTCAGACTGTTTCCACTCTCTTTGGATTTGGAAAGTTATTAATCCTTCGGTTGTCTACCTGATGATTACTTACCTGATTCCCAATGTCTCCTTCATTCTCCAGTCTCCAGTGATCTCCCTTATCTGCCTAAAGCAGGAGTGTCTAAACCTGCTCCTGGAGGGCCACTGTCCTGTAGAGTTTAGCACCAACTTACATCAACACAACTGTCTGTAAGTTTTTAGTAGACTTTTATAAGCTAGTTCAGGTGTGTTTAATTGGGGTTGGAGCTGAAGTCTGCAGGACAGTGGCCCTCCAGGAGCAGGATTGGACATTCCTGACAAAGTCTCTGGTTTGTGGTTGTCCCTCATACTCACCTGGACACGGACACTCACCTTACACATCACTTGCCCTCTTCAAGGACTCTGTAACTCTCATTCCTTCAAATAGACTGTTGTTTACCTCTCAAATTCTCATTGAAACTCATTTACTTGCCATATCTCTTTCGTTATAAGATCTCAACTTACCTGAATAATTGCCTGTACTCTTCAGTGCTGTGCAGTTCCATCAATTTTCATATTGTTTAATAAACTGTTTTGGGTTCAAATACATCTTCCTGTCTGAGTCTCCGTAATGTATCCATTTAACTTTCCATTTTCTTTTGTGAGACTTTCCAGCAATTATTGCTGCATCATGCGGTATGGTGCATCTGATCATTCATTTTGACTTGTTGCCATCTTTCAGACACTTTGCCAGCTCAAAACTAATTTAGTTACCATTAGAGAAAATAAAAAGGTCAAATGCATTGATTTACTAAGGTTTCAAAAGAATATGCAAATTATTCAACCACAATTCTAGTCATCCTACGTTTACAGATTCATCTTATATTGTGTTTAAATGCCAACGTTCAATGCTAACACAATCTTGTCTCAATTTACATACTACTTCTCATTGCACTGAATCTAAACACAATCTGGTGGGAGGGCATATTAATGAAGGGTTCTAGTTTAATTCAGAATAATTGAAATGTCTATGTGGACATATTTCACTGCTCTGGGATATTAAGACAGATCTGAGCTCAGAGTCCTAAGTCTGAGGGTATGGTCAACGCACGGCATGATAACTTTAACTGCATACTGATGACTCGTGACTGTGTTCACATACCACATCAAGCAGATTTCTTCTTCTTCCTCCAGTCCATATACAGTACAGAGAACTTTAATAAGACATTTGTGTGTTGATTTCCCTGACAAGTCAAGTGTAAACACTACGACACTGGAAAACAATCATTTAGTTCTGCATTTTCAATCGACGGCACAGAAATTACACACTTAACCTTTAAGGATGCATTTTTAAACGTTTGTTTCTTTCTTAGAAAGAAAATCATATTCCTGAATAATAGTACTATTGTTCCTTCATGGTTTTTGAGCTTTATATGTTTAGAATAATTTTGTTAATAGCATCAGGGAAACGGTCAGCATGGTAATTGGGTTTAAAAGGTTAAAATTCATCAAATAACAAACAAACAAAAAATAATATGCCCTTTGGCAGTAATTTTTTTGCTGTTTATCTCTCTGCGTCTTTACCGCTGCAGGACTGGAGTTTTATTTTTCTGGTCTTAGCATGATTTTATTAAACACTAGAGAGATAAATGCAAACTATAAAGTCAAATAATTAACTCATATCAAGTTAAATCAGCTTCAGATATGGAATGATGTTGATAAAAAGAAGCTGATGTAAAATGTGGAGCTGAAATGAAATCATACTGCTATAAAAAATCTAGTTGGTTACAAATAGCTCCCCAAACATCAAAAGTCATTGTGCTAACCTCTCATGCACCTAATACATATATTGAATAATTGAATAATTTGCCCCAGGACTGGTTTTGTTGTGGCAAACACAGAATTAGATTAAACACAGTTAGGAGTGTATCTGAATGGCCCTTGAAGACTTGCCAAATATTATTAATGTGATAATAAGCGTAGCGAGAACAATACAATTATTTGAGATAACATCAGCAGCAGACTGAGATTCTGGAGTGTGAAGGACTAGAGGACTAGCAGACTCAGTCATGTGATACGCTTTTAAGTGCCTCTCTGGATTACATTAACCTCCATTAGAATAAGTACGCTGCTATGAATATGAAATGGAAAAATATGAATATGCATATGAATATGCTAATGGGGCTGTACTGCAGATAAATTTAGGAATTGGGTTTTCTTTGTGGATTCAATTTTAGTGTTTATGACCTTACACATACTTCTAGTACACGCATGCAAACAGGAATGCTTTGCAACGATGCAGACACACTTGCATTTGCGATAGAGTTGCTTGAAAATGTCTGCATCATCAAAATCGATGTTATAATGCAGGTGGCTTTAAACATTAAGGGCTCTATCTTGCACCCAGGGCAATTGACTTTGTACACCGACGCATGTATCATTCCTATTTTGCACCCGCGCACAGCGAACTTTTCCCTCCACAGACACACGTCGGTAAATTGGGCAATGAACTTGCGCTCGGGGGGTTCATTGCTTTTGATGCAGTTGGTGCTTTTTTTGCAGTTTTAGAAAACAATTCTGCCACTGACCAGGAAAAACCTAGTCTAAAGTCAGTGGCGCGTTGCGCGTTAGTCATATGCTATTTTTAGGACGCATGCTTGGCCATTATGTAGCGTGTGAACAACGCGCATACACTTTGATTCTCTAATCTAAACAGACGCAGCAGTTTATATTTTTGCAAATCATACATTATTACAAGGAAGATTATTACCACACGAGGGAAATCATTGTTGTGTCCATGAAGATGTGAAAAAATTGGCATAAATCTAGCTTACACATTTACCCAAATTATTATAGCCCTGTTTAACCGAAGCTAATTTGGGTGGGTTTCTCCCATCCCCATACAATGTCACTTCTCTGTCTTTTACGGTCTCCTCGGCTGTGAACCGCTCCTGGTGTGCGCCTGGCAAATCCGCCATTATAATAGCAATCCGCCGTGGAAAAAGTGCGCCTGCTGTTAAAGGGAATGTGAGATGACGCTCTGATTGGTTTATTTCACGTTACGCCCAAACCACACCTATGAGTAATGAAGCGACTTCAGACCAACCCCTTTTAGATTTGCGTCAAGATCCGCCCACAAAGTTACTTGCGTTTCGCGTTTGATATTTGCGTTTCAGATCGTTAAAATAGGGCCCATAAACTTTAACTAACTTCCTCAGCAGGATTTTCTTTAAACTGTTGCTCTCCCATAAATGTAGTTGATCTGAAAAAGAAAACTGTCTGCAGACGGAAACTGTGTACGCTAATGTCCGCTATATTGGCCCTTGAGAATGCTATGAATATGAATTGCAGCCTGACAAAGTCCAGACGCAATGACGCATGAAATCGAGCTTGTGTGGCTACAAACGACTGCGTTCTTCACGTAGTTGCATGTTTTGGGCTTTAGGTCAAAGCGCTGTTCTTTAACCACCTTCAGTCTGTAGTCTCTCTCCTTCACTTGAATGAACCTCAGTATTTCGTTCTCCTCCACGGGGGCTTGTGCATAAAGTTTAATGGAGGATAAAAAGAGAGAGAGATAAAGAGGATTTATCCAGCAGAGTCCTTATAAATAAGGCCTCTAATGATGTTCTTGTCATTATTTATGTGTGACAGGTTTCAGACAGGCACCTCGAGGGACAGCCGAGACCTTGTCTTGTCGCGGGTGCGCAGTGCCCACAGAGGGGGACTGATTGATCAGGTTCCAGACCGAGGTCTGTCTGAGATTGAGACGTGATAGTTGGGGCAGCTGATTGATGTGTGAGCGTGTGTGTGTGTGTGTGTGTGTGTGTGTGTGTGTGTGTGTGTGTGTGTGTGTGTGTGTGTGTGTGTGTGTGGAGAGAGAATACATCAAGACAAGAGGCTGAACAGACAAGCCAAGGGTGCTGTGTAGAGTGTGTAGATATGACGCTTAGAAACAGATTTACAATGAACACTCCTACCTTAGCCCACTATCAATGACTGTAAATTAAAGGAAACACTCACCCAAAAATTAAAATTCTGCCATAATTTGCTCACCTTCACGTCTAAAACCCTGTATGACTTTCTTCCTTAGGTGGAACACAAAAGAAGTCCTGTATACAAGTGAAAAAAAATCAAAATGAAATATTGCAATAACTCAGAAAGTACACATACTTGCAAATCAAAGAAGTTTTCGTATTTTTCTGCCTCTCTTGTTTATGTAAGCTATGATTGATTTAGAGGAATGGATTATAAATCACACAACGGAACAGGGTACAGAATATTACCAATCATGCCCAGCATGTTATACAACCCATAGAGCAGGTAATAAAAGAAGGTGGAAAAGTCTGAGAGAATTTACAACCCCATTTCCAGAATAGTTGGGACATTTTGTAAAATGCAATAAAATCAAGAATCTGTGATTTGTTCATTCTCTCGAATTTAACTGACACATGTGCAAAGAAAATATTTCCAATGTTTTCACTGACCAACTTAATTTTATTTTGTAAATATAAACAAGTTTTGATTTTGATGGTTGCTACACACTCCAAAAAAGTTAGGAGAGAGGCATGTTTACCACTGTGTCACATCACCTTTCCTTTTATTTACACTTTTGTTGAAGTTTTGCAAGTGGAATATTTGCCCAATATCGCATTGACATCTACTCAACAGTCTGTGGCCATCGTTGTCTCTGATTCTCCTTTTCATGATGGGTCATACATTTTCAATAAGAGACAGATCTGGACTGACGGCAGACAGTCAGGCACATCCACTCTATGGTGCAGAGTGTCTAGAAACAACTCAGTTTTAGCGTGCAGAATGAAGCCTGGCATTGTCTTGCTTCTTCCCAGGAAAGATGTCATCTTGAAGGCAGTTTATGTCTCTGTACAATCCAAATATATGCCTCCATGCTTTTGCACCTGTCGCTGGTTGGTCCCTTTCATCTTTGGGACTGAGAACTCAATGTCCATTTTTTTCCATTAACAAGCTGAAACATGGACTCTCTGACCACAGCACACATTTCCACTGTCTTCTAGACCATCTGAGATGAGCTCGGGCCCAGATAACTCACCAGCATCTCCGCATAGAACTGATGTATAGCTTTCTCCTTGCGTAACAGAGATTCAAGAGGCATTTCTTGATGCAGCGTCAGACTGAGTTCAGTGAAAACGTTTTTTCCTCAGAAGTACTCCTGAGCACACGTGGCTGTATGTAACAGAGTAGCATGATGGTTTCTCATGCAATGCCGTCTGAGGGCTCAAAAGTCACGCACATTCAACGAGGTCTCCTGCCTTGCCATACACAGACTGTGATTTCTCTGGATTCCCTGAATCTTTTTACAATATTATGTATGGTAGATGATGAAATACAAAAATTCTTTGCAATCTTGCATTTAGAAATGTGATTTTTGAATGGTTTGACAATTCTCTCATGATATTTGGCACAAAGTGATGAGCCATGCCCATGACCCATCTTCGCTTACAAAGACTAAGAAGCTCTTTTACACCCAAACATGATACACTAACCTATTACCAATTCACCTACTTATTGTGGACTGTTTAAAGTTGGATAATCTAACTCGGATAATCTTTTCACTTTTATTTTGCCTCTGTCCCAACTTGTAGTGTTGTTCCTAATGTTGTTTAGGGAGTCCCCAACAACAGTTTTACATGCATGCAATGACAAAAAACACTTTTGTTGTCGTATAATATGCATTTATTTTTACCTGATTTGCTCACCGACTCCCAAATGATTCGTTCAACGACTCATTTTTCCAAACCCCTCCTTTGCGCGACGCTAATCTGCGATTGTTTAGATGACCCAGCAGTGTTTACAGAGATAATACTTATTTTTTAACACAGAGTACAATGATGCTTTTATCAATTAAATTGTGTTATAATAATGATTATAGTCCACTGCTTTGTAGTTTGTAGTAAAAAACTAAAAATAAGATAAAGAATTTAATGTTAGCGAGCATAGCCCAGAGTTCATATTGTAAAAGCACAATCAGTCTTTGTTTGCGTTACCTCGAAGCATAAACATAACGTTTTTACAAAAAAAAAAATGCAGTTACGTTACTACGAGGTATTACTCTATTCTTTAAGACAACTCCGAAAACAACGACAAACACTTCACATATCTCAGTACAAGTGTCATTGAAGACCTAGAAGCTAAACGGTGCTTACACAACAAACAAAATAATTATTAAGCATGCTACATAAAACATAAAAGCAACAATTATTAATACACTTACAGGTTGTGATACGGAGGAGGAAGCTGATGCAAATACACTTGGAACTGAACCTTCCTTCAATATCAGCCGGCTCGCGAATCCAAGTTTGATTGCATTTAAAAAGCAATCGTCTTTAAAATGGCGCGAACAAAGCACAAGGCTCGGACTATACTTCTGTGGTATAGTTGTATCTATGAATTGTAGCCACTTAGTCTTCAAATGCTCCTCCTTGGGCAGATGAAAAAAGTTGGCTTTTGAGTCGCACTTCAGAACACAGCGTCTCGTCGCCATGATGTTTTCAAGCTTTCCCTGCTGGCCTTGGAGCGCAATAAGTGGGCGTATCGTATTCAAATAACTTGACAAGTTGACGTCATCTAGTCAGAGAAAAAGCTTCGGTCTTCTAACGATTCATAAAAATGACTCAGAGTCGACTCTTACTTTTGAAAGACAATAACTTTATATATGGTGCACTTTCATATTTCAAACTTTGCAGGATGTTTTTGTTCACTTAGATGTTACACACTACATGAAAGGTAAATTTCAAAATTCCATAATAGGTGCCCTTTAACAAATAACAGATTGTGAATATTATTGCCTTTTACAAAACGTCCCAACTTTTCTGGAAATGGGGTTGTATTATGAATTTGACATTTTTGTAAGGGAGGATTTGAAACTAAATATTTTCCTAATAATATTTTACAGATTTTTATATTATTTTAAAATTGAGTCTATAATTATATTGAGTCTGAAAATATATATGCAAGTCCCTGCCTTACATGTAGGCTAATGTAAAGCACTTTGAATTGCCATAGTGTATGAAATGAGCTAAATAAATAATCTTGCCTTGCATGCCTAATAACAGCATCCGCCAAATAAGTAAATATGAATGTAAATACTATAGCAATAGTAACTGGTGGAAACTATCGTGATAACAAAATAAATCCACATGAAATTCTAGACCGAATCCCATTTAAATTAAAGTTAAAATTCACCCACAAACTGTCCTGAATGAACCACAACTTTGCCAATCCTCAGATCTCCCAAGGTAACATGATCAATATTACTTTTAAATGTTTAACAGAATATCTGCCAGTCATTTTCTGATCGCAATCTGTCAAGGTTTGCTCGCGTGCAACACAGTAGTCCCTTGTCACCTAGATAACTAAACACAAGCGATATAATATCAATATTAACTTACATTTTGTAAATGAACAGTCCCATAAAGCAGGTGTTCCCATGGTTACCTCTTCAAAAAGGTCTTGACGCGTTCCCACAAGCGAAATGTATCGCGAAATAAGTAGCGTCGTCGCATCACTTCCGGCAGCGCGCACTGGCTCTTCATGATGTGCACGTAAAAGCACTCGCGATCCACAAACATTGCTGTTGTTGTTGCTGTTGTTGTTGCTGTTGCTGTTGTTGTTGCTGTTGCTGTTGCTGTTGTTGTTGCTGTTGTTGTTGCTGTTGCTGTTGTTGTTGCTGTTGCTGTTGCTGTTGCTGTTGTTGTTGCTGTTGCTGTTGTTTGCCATCTTTTGGAATAAATACAAAACCAACAGGAATAAAGTGCAATAGGCCTATTTTTTTAATCAATTTACAGTTTATAAATTGTAGCCTTAAGTAAATTATTAATCATAAAGTTTCTCACACATAACCACGCATTTAGTTTACAATGGTACATTTTGGTTGGCTAAGCATGTAAAATTCCTAATTCTGATTTCATTATTTATATTTATTGTAATGTTTAGCAGTGTAAATAAAGTTCAACAGGTTATCAGTCCCATTTTGAGGCTCTAGTTCCTCCATCAGAGGGGTCATGGGTCTTCAGTGCTAATAGGGTTAATATCTACCATCGCTTCAATTAGGGCACGCATGGCAGTGTGTCTCTCGGGCGTTTGACGCACATCAGGAGCAGAGGGCAGGTGCGATTGCTCCCGTTGTGGCCTGACCTGTCGCCCAACGGTGAATTATTCCACACCAGCCGCGGCAGAACAGTTTAGAGGTGATGAATCGCCTCGGTACTTGGCAGGCGGTGTGAATTTCATTTCCCCCCCAACCAGCGGGTGTCTCGTTTTTTCCCCATGCCGTGCGGAAACTCTGTTCCTATTGAGCCAGAGCGCGTCCTTTTTGCCACGTGTCTCCCACTGACAGTTCTATTACGAAGAAAAATGAACAGGAGACATTAACCGTGCTGTCCTGCCACGGTGCCTTCAGAAAACTACCTGTGAATAGAGCGACTGAGGCAGCCGTAGTGCCTTCGGGTTATTCGATTAAAGCAATCAGCCAATCGAGGCAGTGTGTTACAATGATTTTACCATGGGTAAGAGGTGATCTTGGGCACAATCCTAGGTAAAATCCCTGTGCACATGGCCGTGAATGAAGTTTTGCTATATGATGATAAAAGACACCAATGTTCAATAAATGCATGTTATTCACAATAATCAGAATAAATAGCACTTTACTTTACAGTCCTGTTCCCCATGTATTTATTATAGTAAGTACAATAACTGGTTAACTAAATCTACCCCTAAACCTAACCGTAACCCATGTATTTCTATATATATATTAACCAGTACTGTATTAGGCAAGTACTGTAACAGTACACATATACTGTAAAATAAAAGTGCAACCAAATAAACCATTCTTACACCAAGTAACATTTTAGCAACATTTAGTGCACTGGCCAATAGGCCAATTCCAGTACTGTCCCATTCCAGAACTGAAATGTCCGTTCCCTAAAACATCTCACAGTGCAGTATTACTCTGTTTCTTCCAAAAGTATGAGTAATATTAGGCTCTTCCTAATTCAGCCTGTGATCATTTGCATATCAATGTCATAATGTTTTCCATGTAATCATGTAACTGGAACTCATGCCAGTGCTCAAACACTTCACAAAGCCCTTCATCTGCACCGCACACAAATGTGCTTTACAGAACTATAATGTCAACGCATTATATAGGTCTATCATTCAGATTTAAGATTCTGTAAAAATGTTTACAGGGACAATCATTTTGATTTATTTAGACTACCTGCCCTTTATTTCCCTTCACAAAAATACAGCAGAGGCATGGTCTGTATAAATATGCTATATATATATATACACACACACACACACACACACACACACAAGTGCATATGCTATATACAGTATGTATCACAGGAATAAAAACGTATTCCTAAGAATAAAAACTTAGCATCACAGGAATAAAGTTAAATATAGGCTATTAAAAATAGAAACCTGCTGTTTTAAAATGTAATATTTCACAATATTCAGTGTCACATGATCCTTCAGAAATCATTACAATGATTTGCTGCTCGAGAAACATTTTTTATTATTATCAATGTTGAAAACTGTTGAGCTGCTTCATATTGTAATTATAAACTTTATAAAAGTTTAAAAGACTTTATAAAATCTTTACTGATACTTTTGATGCTGAATAAAAAAAGTATTCTTGAACTGTAGCGTACATCAGAATTTTTCTCACCTCATCACTATTGGCATTGTCTGTAACACCGGGTCACCAAATCCCTGGTTATCCCTGTAATATTAGAGATCAGAGTTGGAGATAGATGTCCTGGTGGACTGTTGTTGTTGACACACGTCTCATATTAAAGAGGCCTTTTCCTTCAGCATTATGATTACCTGCTAAAGTGGGCTTAAGTGTAATACTATTACATGGGCTAAAGTGTAATAATAATTGATATTTGTGCAACACTTTTCTGTTGATCATTATCTGCACTCTATTCCCCCTCCATGCAAAACGATTATAACTGACTTCACGTCCTCATTTTGAAATAAATTCTTATTAGCATAATTTTCACCTATACTTTAAAAACGTTGCATTTACTGTGTACACACAATATCTGTGACAGTTCGGGGCTCTCGGATCAGTCGAGGCCTCTGGGCAGGTGAACGGTTTGTGTTTATACATGCCTGCGAAACAGGATTACATTTAAAATAATTTTGTTGTCATGTTTTTGCCTAACTCAAGCAAATTAATAAGTCAAATTACTGTCAAATGAATAAATTAAGGCAAGTTCTAAGATGCTCTAAGAAAAGGGGATTGAATAAATATTCATTTTAATTCTGAGGCACTACGTGTGTTCTAAATTTTTACATTGATTGTGGCATTATTACCTTGTTCTTCTGGATATTATTCATTCTGTCAATAAAAATCCCATGTTCAAAGTCAACCGGGATATCTTTGACTGAGTATAAATACTTGTCACCTTGAATTTTGAGAACACATATGCCAAGTTTTTATTTGCTGATCTTCACAAACTAGGCAGAGCATTGAGATGAGACATGCATTGAGTTTCAGGGAGGATGGAATTAACCTCATTCGAACAGAAAGAGACTCCTGTTGAATTAAAAGCATAAAGAAAACATAGGCAGGGGTCTGAAAGGCGAGCACAGGCTTTGATAGCTGTCTGACTTCTGCTTCTGTTGTAATACCTTTCATCCTTTCAAAGAATCCTTTCAAAGTTGCAGCAAACATTCTAAAGTTTGGGTCAACTACTTGAGTTGGTTGATAATGTTGATGGCTGTCAGTAAGACCAAAGGAAACACTCTGATAAAAAAAAAAGCATTTAACCCAGTAAATAATAAATTGTATGTATAAGAAGTCTTCATGAAATCCATTTGATTTCCACAATGTGAAAGGGGAAAAAATGTAGATTTCACTCACTGGGATCTGGATGGAACGTCCATGAACATCATGAAACGTGGGTGTTTTACACCTCAATAGAGCCTGGCTTGAATGTGAGTTTGCAGTCGACATCCACTTTTGCAGAGGCCGTTTGACCTGGATGTGGAGGATAAATTATTATTGCACATACTGCTGTCAGGATTTTATTCAGAACAGTAAATAGTTGCAAGAATAGTGAGAAAACCTGCAAAATTTAATGCATCAGGTTGAGTTTTCTCAGCAATTCCTTTTTTCAATGTATTTGGCTATTGGTTAATAATAAACCAACATAATTTGTTAAAACATAAATAACTGCATATTAATGTACCTATATATTTATTATATATTCTTAAAATTAAGCCTTTTTTAAAGATTTACGCAATTTAATACATAGTAAAATTCCATAAAATTAAATTGAATAATCCTTACATATTTTAATTGAATAAGGATTGTTCACGTATTCAATTAAAAGGATCATTCAATTCAATTTGATGGAATTGTACTATTAATCAAATTGCGTAAACCTTTTTCTTTTCTTTTTTTTTTAAGGGTTAACACTTTTTTTGAGACTACAATGTGTTTCAGGGTCCACTTGATCACAAACAGAAACAATATTACTTGATAAAAAAAATCAACAGGGGAATAAAGCTTCAATAATGTCTATCTGCTGAGTTTTGATTAGTTCAGAGGAGCATATTAAAATGTTTGAAACAGAAATATAGATTAATTTGGGTCTCTGGGAATCTCAACAGAACATGAAGCTCAGCATGCGATATTAAAAATGTATTTCAGTCACACTTTCTTATTTCTTTCTCTTTCTAAGGTCACTCTTCTCATCCTGAACTTTCTGTTTTCTAATCCTCAATCCACATCTCACTGACTCACTGCTCAGCTTCTCTCCACATGCGGTTACCTGGCCTGGTGCTTTGGCCACTCTTCAGAAGGGTGAGCCAGTGTCTGTCAACACGGTTGCTCGATAATCTTTATCCACTCACCGGCCCGTTCCAGCCCTGCCCAGAGCGAGAAACAGGGGCAGACTGTAGTGTGTCTGGGGGAAAGATTTAATGCGCTCTCCTCCCGATTTCATTACATCCCCAGACCAACATCATCTCTCTTGACCTTGAACTTTGCCGCTTCCCCCGCGGAGACCCCCACAATCCTGTGCGCGTCAAGCTCATAGTCACATCTTTAAATTACCTGATTCTCTTTTATGGCACACACACTCAGTAATCCTCTGACACACGCTCCAGTCATCTTCCCATCAGCTCAATTTAGCCTTCACTGGCTGATGTGTCATATTATAGCTGGGTTCTCCATAATTTGACATTGTATCCATAACCATACATGTTTCTTGACCCGTGTAATGGGACTTTTTCTGGGTCAGCATAGCCTTGGTAGGTTCAGTAAGACCGGGACATAAAAGCTGGATTGAATATAAAAAATAAAAAAAATGTTTTACAAGCTTAAGGGTAGTCCGGGCTTGTTCTTTGGTAATACAAGAGACTCATTTCTTATCGAATGCCCTTGTTGGTTTATGAACAGGAGCTAGTATTGAGTGTTCATCCACTGCCATCTTGTGGTCGGTTTGAAATCCTGCACCACATTTTTATACAATGTTCTTATTGGGATAGTTTACCCTACAATTTCGTCATTACTTACTCACTTTCAATGTGTTCCAAACCTGTATGAGTTTCTTTCTTCTGCTGAACACAAAAGAATATATTTTAAAGATTGGTAACCAGACAGTAGCCGTTGACTTCCCATAGTAGGAAAAAAATACTATGGAAGTCAATGGCTACCACTACCACTGAACGTTTTAAATAGCCTAGTGTAACTGCAGCAGATAATAAAAAATAAAAAATAAACAGTGGCATTGGCAGTATTTTGAAGCCTTATATACCGTAGCATAGTAGCATACTGGTATACCGTGCAATATCCAAACATGTCATTTCGATATTTTACTACAACCCAAAAATTAGGCTATACCAGTTTAAAATGTTTACCAAATGCCACAGGTTTACCAACTGGTTTGTTGAGCAGCTGGATTAAATTATTGTCAGATGTAGGCTATAACAAAATATTAAAATGTAACATGCTAATTTCATAATGAAAAGGTATTATTTTAGATGAGTGAAATAAATATAGGCTATGTATGTGTAGATGGGACACTTTTCATGTTGGCTATAGTAAAAAAAATAAATTCATAAAGTCTCAACATTTGCATGTTGTTTGGAAATTGGTACATTATGTACTTTGATTGGTAGAACATTGGTAGTGCAAATGTACAGATAATAAATAAATCTCTCAGACCTGTGATGTGAATAGCATTATGGGTTGAAGTAGGACACAGTCATGTTTTACTCTATTTACTATGTTGTGCTGTGTTAAATGAGTGCACAAAAGCTATCATGGAAATCTGAAAATGTCACTCCAGGAAAGAGTTGTAACTTAGATCCATGACCATTTAACAAACTTTAAGAAATTCTGTTACAGGTTCGTCCTACTAACAAAGCTTCCATTTTCTTCCTTTATGAATCTTTAAGCAGGAAGGTGGTGTTGAACTACGTTTCCCTAAAGGCTTTTTTTGTTTGATCTTTGTTTGGACAGAGTTACGACGAGCATAGACTGATCTCCAGGGCAGTTCTTCAATTCTTGCATGACACAGGACTGGCTGTATGTAAGAATTTAGTACAAACTTTGACCTGTGGAGGGCAGTAATACGCTTTGCAGCGTCTACACTGCCGCACTCCTACAAGAAGAAGAAGAAGAACTACGTTTCCCAGAGTGCATCGCGCTGACAGCTTCTTCCTCGCGACAAAAATGGCGGCTCCTTTAACATTCCTGCTGATAGTGGCTGTGACAATAAGAGCCGTTTTATTCCGATCCAGTTTGGCAGAAATAATTTCAGAAAGGGTCGAGGTGGTGTCGCCTTTGAATGCGTGGAAACGAGGTTTGTTCGTGTATATTTCTGTATGGGGAGGCTGTATTACTGATGATTTGTTCTTGCATGGCAGCCTCATTGCTGAGCTGTCAAATGAAGACATGCTTTGAAGATTTTGACTGCACATCACGTTTCCATGCTGTATTTCTAAGTTAATTATTGTTAATAACGTTATAGTTTACTGTAATATCTCATCTCAAATGTTCAGCATCAATGAAATATGCAATTTTGTACTCCTTAATATATGCTATATTTACACTTACGTTTAGACTTACTTACGTTTTGTATTGTATTGATTGTTTTTTTGCAAATTGCTTTTTTTTTCAGTTTGATTTTGCATGTGAGCATCAACCATTTTATATATAAACAGTGTGAATAATATTTATGTACTGGAGATGTGATTTCTGACCTTTATACCTGACAATAGTATTAGTTATTTCACTTCCCTGCATGTGATTTATTGATTTATTATTGATTTATTTATGATTAAATACATATAATTTATGTACATTTTAATATTAATGTATTCTAATTGTTTTATTTCTTTCATCAACATTAACATTATTGTTTAGATTTTTTCATTTAAGTAGTTCTGTGGTGTATAAATATTATACTTATTATAATACATGCTGTTCTTTTAAACTTTATGTATAATAATTATACAAGAAGTGTTGTGTACAATAGTATTAGATGGAGTAAAGCGTGTCACACTGTAGGACAGTGCTGTCATTGTAAAATATATTTTTGAAGGTCATGCAATGGTCTTCAAATTCTTTGTTTTAGTTGTTTAATGCATAATATGATTGATTTGTGGATTAAACAGTTGTGGAGGGTCTTGCCTTGTTGGATCTTGGGGTCTCGCCTTACTCAGGAGATGTGTTTCATGAAGTAAGTTCTATTTGAATTACACATCAGTATATATGTGTTTGATCTATTTTCTTTAAATGTTCAATTCTATTGTCAGATGTCAGCTTTTTTTTTGTTATTATTTCTTCCAGACACCCCTTATCATATACCTCTTTCATTTTGTGGTCGACTATGCAGAGCTTGTTTTTATGGTAAGTACTAAGTCCTTATTTTTGTTGTTTGTCTTTCTTGTTTTCTTACATCATTGGACCGTGCAAAAAAGGCGAGTGGTAGCGACAATCCCAAATGTGATTTACTATGCAATTTTCAGTGCAATTTTCCAGTTGGTTGTATATTTCAAACAAAAAGGGTTTTGGAGTAAAAAGATGTCATAACTCATAACAAGATGTTGAAGATGCAGAAAGTGTGTCCGAATGATAGAACTACTGTGTTTGTGTTTTTGTGCAAACTACACACATGTAAACTTACTCAAATAACATTATGTCACCAGATAGCAGATGGAATCACAGCAGTGGCTCTTTATCTGTCAATCCAGACTTATAACAAGAATGTGGTAAGTTATAGCTTGATATTTGTGTATGTTTAAGAAGTTAGAGCATATTAATTTATTATGTTTAGTTGTTATTATACATTTTTTATTATTACGTTTTAGTATTTTTTATTTTTGAATAGATTAAAATATCTTTCATCTTGGTGTATTTTATAGTTTAGAAAACAGAAATATGCCTTGGAATCGGACCGGTATCCCGCCGACTGTTTGGAGCTCCTCCGATCTCCTAAGGAGATGTTCTACATCCCTCTCAAAGTTGCCATGTTGTATGTTCTGATCAAGCTTTAAATCAAGACTATGTTGTCACTTTTTTTATTTAAAGGGCACCTATTATGACATTTAAAATGTTCCTAATGTTGTTTAGGGAGTCCCCAACAACAGTTTTACGTGCATGCAATGTCAAAAAACACTTTTGTTTTCGTATAATATGCATTTATTTTTACCAGATTTGCTCACCGACTCCCAAATGATTCGTTCAACGACTCGTTTTTCCAAACCCCTCCTTTGCGCGACGCTAATCTGCGTTGATTGGTCAGATGACCCAGCAGTGTTTACAGAGATATTACTTATCGTTTAACACGGAGTACAATGATGCTTTTATCAATTAAATCGTGTTATAATAATGATTATAGTCCACTGCTTTGTAGTTTGTAGTAAAAAACTAAAAATAAGATAAAGAATTTAATGTTACGTTAGCGAGCATAGCCCAGAGTTCATATTGTAAAAGCACAATCAGTCTTTGTTTGCGTTAGCCCGATGCATAAACATAACGTTTTTACAACAACAAAAAAATGCAGTTACATTACTACGAGGTATTATTCTATTCTTTAAGACAACTCCGAAAACAACGACAAACACTTCACATATCTCAATACAATTGTCATTGAAGACCTAGAAGCTAAACGGTGCTTACACAACAAACAAAATAATTATTAAGTATGCTACATAAAACATAAAAGCAACAATTATTAATAACACTTACAGGTTGTGATACGGAGGAGGAAGCTGATGCAAATACACTTGGAACTGAACCTTCCTTCAATATCAGCCGGCTCGCGAATCCAAGTTTGATTGCATTTAAAAAGCAATCGTCTTCAAAATGGCGCGAACAAAGCACAAGGCTCGGACTATACTTCTGTGGTATAGTTGTATCTATGAATTGTAGCCACTTAGTCATCAAATGCTCCTCCTTGGGCAGATGAAAAAAGTTGGCTTTTGAGTCGCACTTCAGAACACAGCGTCTCGTCGCCATGATATTTTCAAGTTTTCCCTGCTGGCCTTGGAGCGCCATAAGTGGGCGTATCGTATTCAAATAACTTGACAAGTTGACGTCATCTAGTCAGAGAAAAAGCTTCGGTCTTCTAACGATTCATAAAAATGACTCAGAGTCGACTCTTACTTTTGAAAGACAATAACTTTATATACGGTGCACTTTCATATTTCAAACTTTGCAGGATGTTTTTGTTCACTTAGATCTATGTTACACACTACATGAAAGGTAAATTTCAAAATTCCATAATAGGTGCCCTTTAAAATAAAGCAACAATATGTTTTCAGCCAGAAAACTAAGGCATGCATTATTATTTGACTAATTGTCTTCCAGTTATCTGTTGAACCCCTTCACCATCCTGTCTTGTGTGGCAAAGTCGACTTGTGGGCTGAACAATGCCATTATTGCGCTCTTCATTCTCTGTACATTAAAAGGTGAGTGTTTCCTTAATGCACTTAAAGATTAGCCAAACTTCTTAAAATCTAAACTTCCAGAGTATTGTGACTGTGTCGTGACATTGCGTCTTGATATCATAGAGCCACTGAGCCACTATATAAGCATTGTTTGAATGTGCGTACACTATTGTTCAAAAGTCAGGGGTCAATACGATTTTTTTTTATGAAATTGATACTTTTATTTAGCAAGGATATGTTAAATTGACCAGTAAAGACTTCAGGCCAGATTTACTAAAAGCTTGCGCCAGCACAAACCCTCTTTCGGGTAAAAAATTACTATCAGGATTTGCTAAAGACACGCAGTGAAAAAGATGTGCTGAAAAGACATGGAGACCGTTATTTTCAGATGCAAAATGTATAGGCGAAGAGTATTTAAATGAATCATGCTTTACTTATGTTTGCACTAGTCAATTTATTGGTATTTGCGGCATCATTTACCACCCAAAAAAGCATGTCTCCAAATGATCTGCGTCTGTGTTCTTTAATTTGCGCGTCTTGAGTAGATCATTATTCGCAGAACTTTCCTCTCCCATCATGCTTTTTTGGAATTGCGCTCTCATGCTAACCCTGTTTAGTAAATCTGGACCTTTATAATGTTACAGAAGAATTAAATTTGAAATACATGCTCTTCTTTTGAAAATTCTATTCATCAAGAAACCTGAAACAACTGTTTTCAACATTAATAATAATAAGAAATGTTTCTTGAGCAGCAAATCAGCATATTATTATGATTTCTGAAGGATCATGTGACACTGAAGTAATGATTCTGAAAATTCAGCTTTGCCATCAGTTATTTTAAATTGTAATAATAGTTCACAATAGTACTGTTTTTACCGTATTTTTAATTAAATAAATCCATCCTGGATGAGCATAAGAGATTTCTTAGCGGCCCCAAACTTTTGAATGGTAGTGGGTAATATACAAATAAGTTGTAATGGTTATGAAGCATCACCAGTCTTATTCTGGAATGACAGAGATCAGCACACATCTATCGGAAACACATTTAGCTTCAACAGTCTTTGATTTGTGTAATTATTAAGAAATGGACAACAGGTCATAAGTAACTACTATTACTTATATAGAGCATGGCATTATGTCTATAGATGTACAGGTTTACTGTGTATGGTGTTGTTGTCTTTATTTTTTTAGGTAGTGCCTTGTTGAGCGGGATAATGTTGGCCTTGGCCACATATCAATCCATCTATCCTCTGACCCTGTTTGCTCCTGCGCTACTGTTCCTCCTGCAGGTGAGAGTTACAGTCCAGACTAGTGCAGATACCATTTACATGACTATGACTACGTTTACATGTGCACCTATAATGGGATTTCCAATAAACAGAGTAAGGCCTTGAAGTCCCCATGAAATCACAATTGAAGTTTTTTGTAAACGTAGTCACTGATGACCAAAATGAAACCTGTCTCTGTGTGTCTCCCTTTCAGAGGTTGTATATCCCCGTGAACCTGAGGAGGAGTAGTTTCTGGTCCTTCACTCTTCAGTATGCGTTCATATACGTGGGCAGTCTGGTGGTGATCACTGGACTCTCTTTCTTTCTCCTCGGCTCCTGGGACTTCATCCCTTCTGTCTACGGATTCATGTCAGTCAGCAGTCACACATCGCACTCTGTTATGTTTCATCAAATACGTATTGAGATATCAGTATGTGTTTGTGTGTTTTCCACAGATTTTCTGTTCCAGACCTCACTCCAAACATCGGACTCTTCTGGTACTTCTTTGCGGAGATGTTTGAGCACTTTCGTCTCTTTTTTATCTGCGTCTTCCAGATCAATGTCTTTTTTTACACCATCCCGCTTTCTGTCAAACTCAAGTAGGTCCTGCATATGGCTGAACATGAGCAATACATAAAGCAATGCAGTCACTTAGCATGTACTGCACACTTATGGGTAACATTTATTCAAACAGGGAGCATCCAGTATTCCTCATCTTCATGCAGATTGCCATCATCTCCATCTTTAAGTCGTACCCCACCGTGGGAGATGTCGCCCTCTACATGGCATTTTTGCCAGCCTGGAGTCACCTCTACCGATGTGAGTCTATTTTCATTTAAATATGTTAACAGGTTTCCTAATGAAACAGGAAATTTGGCCATATCAAAAGGCGTTATCCTTTTTTTAACTATAAAAGGTCACTAGTCAATTACATTATAAACATAAACCATTTGATTCTTGGTATTGCCAGTCGGACTCATTCTAGAGAGCATTTAATTGCAAAAATGTATCAGTTAGTCTGGAAATATTCAAAAATATTATATAGCCGTATTTTCCGGACTGTATTTTACTGTATTTTGTTCAAATAAATGCAGCCTTGGTGAGCATAAGGCTATGTCCACACTGTCAGTCCAAATCTGATTATTTGTGTATCCATCAGGATTCTGATCTAAATGATTTACTGTCCACGCTGTGTATCGCAACTGTTCAGATCTGATTTGTGTCCCGTGGCGCTCTTTCGTTTTTTCTCTTTCACACTCTTTTGTTTTCCATAATATCTTCATTCTATGTCAATGGTGTTGCATTGGTTGGCATACAACAACAACAGCAACATAGAGCGATTTGCAATAAAGATGTTGTCTTATTTACAACATGACAATATGCAGCCAGCTTCATTTCATGCCGTCGTCTCCGCCGGTTTCAAAACCTGTAATACTTTCATTTTCTGCTCGACCGACACTTTGCAACAACACTACCTTATTTCTGCAGCAACTTTCAGCATGTTTCTTATAACAACATCGGACATGTTTACGTATACAAATAACATAATATATAATAAAATAACATAAACCATGTGAAATCCGATCAGAGCAGTCAGACTGAAACGGATTTCCAGAAATGCGATTTGAATAGGATTGCAAACCACATATATATGTAGCTCAAAACGGATTTGTATAAATTGCATTCCGAGTGATTTTTGTTGTTGTTGCTGTTTATACTTGATAAATATGATTTGATAAAAACCGGATTTGGACTGACAGTCTGAACGAGGCTTAAGATACTTCATGCCGACCTCAAACTTTTGAACAGTAGTGTAGATTGAGCAAAAGTATACTTTATTTAATGTAATTTCTTTTGTGTGGGTTTTTCTCTGTGAATTAATAAAATGTGGAGTATATATTTAATACTGTGTCATAGGACTTTTCCAAAGCACCTTTACAAAGAATGCGTGTACTATTTTCACATCTTCTGCAGCGATTATGTAGATTATTTTGAATTTTAAAAAATCTTTAATGTTCTAAAAGGGGGTTTTCACAGCGATTTAAAGAACATTTCAGTGACCAGTCTTAAACTAACCATGTTTTTCCATGTTAACCATGTTTTTTTTTTATGTGAAGAACATTTAAAAATTCTACAGAACGTTTTTCATCTATAAAGAACCGTTGGAAAGGTTACATGGATGTTAGAGTTTCCTCACAAAACCACTGATGCCAATAAAGAAACTTTATTTTTAAGTGTGAATTGGCAGACAAACTTTGTGAATGACAGTTATTTAAATTCTGCTGAGCTTCACAGATTTCACGCAAGCCTGCAAAGATGTGCAAGTGTTTTTGTGCAAGTGGAGTGAGTTGAAATCCGCTAGCTAGCTTTTAAATGAAATCAGATGCATGTACTAAATTGTAGAAATGAGTGTTTTTTTGTGTTTTTTTCTATCTCAGTTTTAAGAAACATCTTTCTGGTGTCATGTGTGCTGTTGGCGTGCTCTGCGCTCTTTCCTGTACTCTGGCATCTGTGGATATACGCTGGCAGTGCCAACTCTAATTTCTACTACGCCATCACGTTGCTCTTTAACTTTGGACAGGTAAAGGGTCCCATCTTGACAAGCCACTTCACCTAAAAACAATATTGATATGTTAATCAACAAGTCTTTCATGCCCAGGACACATTGTACAATTTTGGACTGTCCCAGACAAAAGATCATGGCGATTTCTGTGGTCGTGGCTCCTAAATGCTGGTCCTACGTCATACAGAGAGAGAGGTTCATAGATGGCCGTTGCCACGGTCTTGACACCAAAGATAGTGTGTGATAATGACAGTGTCAGAAATTTAGCATGATCATATCACAGCGTGTTTGCTGCTACGACCTATACGTCTACTGAATAGCCAGTAAAAATGCAACATGAAATCAATGGCGTATTGACCAACACGACATGGCGCTAAAACTTAAAACTACTTACCTCAAGCTCCATTTGCAAAATTCCTCCTCTTTTCTTTTTTTTTTAGCACACATAAAAAACAGAATTGCCAAAGTTTGATTCATCTTGCTCTATTTGTGTACCAGTAGCACATGCTGATAATTGTATTCTTCTATACTAACTTGCGTCTTAGTCTAAGATTTAATAGGTGTCATCATCAAACAGTCTACATACATTTCGTACCCAAGTTTATTAGATCCATACGTACAATGGGTCTCATGAAACACGAGCAGACCGGATGTTTGTGTAAATCGTGTGTAAAGTGGTTCTGGCGTAAATTTTCGGATTCATTAAAATGTTCGTATTTTCCAAATGTTACTTGGTACGAAAGAAATCTACACCTGCTCCCAGCCATGTGTAAATAGTGCGTTTAACATCCGAACGTTTTGCTCATTAATAAGTCTGCATTTTAATTCACCTTAATCGGGTACATATTTACACAGCATTTTGAAAAAATATTATATATAGTAATTACATATGTTTTTTCTTTTTACTTTTATTATGAGAACCAGTAATAGCATCTGCAAACGGTACACTTTAATCAAATAATTCATTCATTGCTTTCAATATAGGGCTGGGCTATATTTTTTCGAAGTGAACTAATTAGTTTTTTTGCAGTCAAGCTTCATGTCGAACCATTTTCTTTTCACTTCTGGGACTGTTCGATTAACAGATGAAACTCCATTAACTGCATCTGTAATATGCTGCCAAGCTTCCTTTTTTTTAGGACCTGATACGCCACTATGTACGCTTGAAAATAAAATGTGGCGTTTTGAATGAACTTCTGATAATAAAACTTCAATTTCTGCATCTGAGAAATTGTTCTTTTTCATTCGCTTTTGAGAAGACATGTTGAAATCCTTCATTTGGTGTCATAATATGATGCCCATATATAGTTGTCAGTCGGATTTAATGGGCGGGATTTATGGTAATTGAGAATGAGCGTGCACGCGCGTCCCATTTACGACTGATTGGAATTCATTAACACACACACACGTTTCACTATCACATCTGATGTTTACGAAGTATTTGTAAATCAGGAGAAGAGTTTTCGGGAAAGTCTCTTTACGCGCAAGCACTCACATATTTACTCGTATATTTACGAATGTTTCATGAATGAGACCCAATGTGATTTGTAATGATCTTATAGGATTGCCGAAATCACACAGTCTGTATTAGGTATAAATTAGGGGTGACCAATCCTGTTCCTGGAAATCTTCCAACCTGTTTTTGATTCATACCTGTTCAGATCAAACACTGATCAAACACACATAATTATCTGTAATCAAGAGCAGTAATTATCAAACTTCAGTCGAGTTTGCAGGAATGTAGATCTCCAGGAACAGGATTGGGCACCCCTACCCTACTTTAAGGTAACAAAAAAGGGTGTTTTCTCTTTATAGTTCTTAGCCTCAAGGTAAAGTCAGTTTCTATGCCAATTAGACCATTGCAGAAGCCTTTCATGCCAGATATTTTCCTGTACTCGTAGAAGTAGAACACAAAACCTGGTGTCAGGTTGCAAGAAAGATGTCAGAAAGAAGGGCCTATTTGAAATGCATAAAGTCAAATAAAGGTTAACCGCAAATATAGCTATCCACTCCTAGCTTTGGATACGATAGTGTTTACAGCTACTTGACTATTGTGAGTGGAAAAATCGCTGTAGCAACGAGGTTTCATAATTCATTAACTTGTATTAGTTTCAGCTGAACAGTACTGTATTAGGTTAACCCGGACTGCTGGCAGCACGCCTTACACATGAGGCGCGTGCAACGCATATTTTCTAACGTCTGGGAATTTCTAGCATGTGGTTTCCTCTCTAAATCACCTTTTCAACATATATTTGACACAGTTTGAACTCTTAACTAAACTGAAAGTTCATTTAGTGAGTACTATGAAAATTCACAGTAAAGTTTACAGACTACATGAACCAATGTCACAATGTCAATGTGTTTATGCCACCACAGATCCTCCTGGTGTCAGATTATTTCTATGCCTACCTGCGTCGAGAACATCACCTGACGCACGGCCTCTACCTGAAGAAGGAAGATGGCACTGAAGCCACTCTTGTGTTAAAGTGACCTTCTTTCACGGGACTAAGAGATCTCACCGACTGCCTCACACTCCCATATCTTTACTTGTTTTTTTTATTTAACTTTCCATTCACACTACAGTTTTGTTTTTTATTTTTGTTTGTTTTTTTACTTTCACCTCAATTTCCCTCTCCGGTCTTTCAAAACCTGTTACTTTCTTTTGCACATTTGAGAGTTTTACCTTATGTTTGGATGTTGACACCCCCTCTTGGACCAAAGCTGTTTTGTAAGAGACTTTTTTGATAATGGGACTGACTGAAGGTATGTGAATGATACAGGAACTTTGCTTTTACTTTATTCGGTTCCATTGAATGATCCAATGAAAAAGAGGTGGGAAGAATGGTTATTTAACTTTTGTTTTGCTTGTTGTCTGTCTTTGTTTCAAAGGATTTGCTTCCTTTCTTAAACTCCATTCATACAGTGAGGTTTAGTTGGACGTGCAGTTTGAAGGCATGGTCAGCAGAGGGTATAACATGAATGTGCAGTGATTTGACTGCAGAGAGCTCAAAATGACAGACCCCTCCGAGCCTTTGTGGACGTTTTAGCAGAACATGGAGAGGTGGTTATGTTCAAATGTTATTTGAACGCGTTTCTTGGTTTGACTTGCTTTTCTTTTCTTGATTTGGTGCTTTTTTTGTATGACAGTTTTGTTTGTTTTATGTTATTACAGAATGAGGGATTAAACTGCACTGCAATTTTATTTATTTTTTAATTGGTGATGGTTTGAATTGTGTTCATTGTTCTGAATAATGATTTCTTTGGGATTAGGAATTAACCGTCTGGATTTACTTAGATCTGTGCTCTTGATCTTACTCCCGGACACGTGAATCGAGCGATTGCACACCTGTATGACTCGGCCATCTTGTGGTTAGACCTTCCCTGTAGTCCTTAAATGATCAAATTTTCCATTGCCTGTATTTTTTCCAGACTCAATCCGCCCTTTGGCCAGGTAGGAAGGTGTAGACATCCGGGTGGCTTTGATTATGATGTCACCTGATCCAAAGTCTAGTGTGTGGAAGTTATCTCTACTGTCATAAAGATATAGATACTAAAGGTTTACAAACAAATGCTTGCCATTTTATTTCCACATGCAATGACACCCTTATCGTACCTTTTTTTGACCTTATTTGACATACTTACTGTATAACGCAAACGTATTTTCCTTAAACCACTAAATTGTCATCAGTATTTTATATCATACGGTATATTAAACTGTTAACAGGAAAATAATTGGATAACTTGTAATCATTTTTGTCTTGATTTTGAGTAAAAATAAGCTTAATTTTCAATTAAGTTTACTTTTCTTACCATATTGGCTAATACTTTTTCGTTTTAAGCCTCACTTTTCTTGTTAACTTGAACTAAACTTTGTGTTATATTTTATGTCTTATTTTATATTTTGTGAATATTTAGATATTGTTACTCGAAATCAAGACAAACTCTGATTTGGTTTTTTGTATAATACAGCATTTTGAGTGAAGCTTCTGACCTTAACCGACCAGTTTGAGCAGACCTTCCTTTTAGTTGGACTAGCGTCATGGGGGGTTATTTATTGTGTTCTTCTGGATGATTCTCCTCCCCTGTTTTACCTTGGACGAGGTTACGCAGACTTAACTTCATAAATAAGCTATTGGTACCAAACTAGAAACAATTGAATGGACTGGGAACTGTGAAAATGTTGGCACGATTAAGGGCTTTTCTCCTGCTTACATCAGAGGTGGAACTGCAGGGAATCTTTTAAGTTGTTAATGAAATTTTAAATTCTACGTTTTTTTCAGGATTCTCATTTTGAATGCCTGCCAGCGGTTCATAAATGTACACACTGAAGTATTACGTATTACACAACCTCCATTTCACATTACTCTGGTTCCCCATTCGGTCTGAAAGGAGTTTGGGCCGTTTAGGATGTCAAGACACTGATTTTAAACGATTTGTAAATTATGTTGTGATTAAAATGCCAATAAAGATTATTTCTCAGTTGTTTTGTTAAAATACATGTTGATTCTTGATTTAAGAGATTTTGTAATCTTTTCATTAAGGTAAAAGTGCAATTTATATTCAGCCTGTCATGGGTTGAGAAACAAGAAGTGTAATCTCTCACGTCAGCGGGTATTGTTTGTCACAGTTCAAGCACATTGCTGATATCATGACTTGAGGAATGAATTGATAGACTTCTTAGTAATGTTTGAAGTTTTCTTCAAATTCTAGCTGTCAAAGGTCAATGAGAGCTGTAAGTCTAGCTGACAAATGATGGTGAAACAAGGTTAAGTATGGTTTAAAAAGAACATTTACATTGAGCAACCACATCCCGCCTGCTTCTGTTCTGATCGTCAAAACTAGTTGTGCAGACCTGCTTGTTTGCATTTGCCACAAATTACCATAATTTTTTACATTCTTTATTTCTACATCCATCATTCCAAACTGAAAATCAGAATGACTCCGCATAACTTTTCCTCTCCCTTTTTTGGTGCCCTTTGACCTACCAATGGATTTAATTATTACTTGACTAACAGGTTGTTTTGTATATTTCATCACATTTATCTTGAGATATTTATTTTTTAGATCATTTACATTTGAAATTTTATATATCTTCAGCTATAGAAGTGTCAAATTATAGCTTTTTTTTATATATATTATAATAATTGTCATTCCCTATCAATGGAATCAAAGTTTAGTAAAAACTTTACAAAAAGGTAGTGTATGTTAACAGCAAACACATTAGTTTACATGAACTATTACCATGAGCGAAACTTTAACAGCATTTATTATTCTTGGTTAATGTTAATTTCTACAATCATACATTTTTTAACATTTAAAGTTAATAAATGAATAATAGTAGGTTTATAATTAACCATCTAAGCTGTAAAAAGGTATTGTTTACTTTTAATTCATCTAATGCTAACATGTTAACAACGTGTACAATATACAGTACAAACCATAGCCTACTTATTCAAACTAAAGTTTGCGTAACACCACAATTCCTTTCCTTCTCATGTGGTTACAGACTCATGTTGCATAAGCATTTACATAACATCTGAGCTACCCTGACAACTACACAGGACCTGTTGAATCAGATTTTCATGTCACTATTCTTTCGCTCTTGAGCTGATGAAGCGATGTATTGTGATAACAGACTTGGTTCTCTTTGTGAGTGCAGTTGACTCTTGGATAGACTAAAGGGAAATGCTTTTGCGAGCCTTTTGAAAAGGGCCCCGCGTGCATCCTGCCCAACTGGAAACTTGTTGAGTCATGTGCTGATCTATTACAGTCTGTGGTGCTGATTGCTAACAGAATTTAAGAAGATAGGTACAGCATGAAAGGTATTAATGAAGGGCTATAAAGACAGCATATTCTTGCCATATTCATTCAGTAAATTGTATCCAAAAACATAACGAAGCAGTCTTCTCAAACCTCAAAACTCGTATCAATGTTGTATGATTTTGCCATTATATTGCACAAACAGTAATGTACATCTTGAAAAAAAAAATGTTTTCTTTTTTTTTTTATTACATACACTGTTTTAGGACCCCAGCAATGATAACATTGTAATTCTATAGTATTCGTTTAAACACCTTGGAGTATGTGAATGCTTATGAATTTGTTCCAAGAAATATGTAATATACCACAGTATACTTTTATATTTGTCAATTCAATATCAATATCAATTTATGACCTTAGTTTACAGGCAACATGGTTTACTTTTCTTTTTTTTTAAATGTGTGATCATGTTTCTAGACACTGTTCTACTTCTTAGTCACACATTGAAGCTGCAAAACAGGAGCTGTTTCCTTGTAAGTATTAAAAAGTATCCTTTCATAACAAAACAAAAATAATCATGGAAACCCAAACACACCCCTGAGAAAAGACCTTGAATGAGGATTTAAGTAATTAGTTCCCAACAATGGAAACTTTCTTTCTTTTTTGAGGAGGGAGGGGGGTCAAAGAAAGTAACACAAAAGTTTAGTTATATTGCATAACCTGACCTAGTTATTTGCATGTCACCCAGTCTCGTACAATTATTTTGTAGGCTGTAACTAAAATATGATCATTGATTTAAAGGTTTTACATCTATACTTTTACAACAAGCAAATTGAACATGAAGTGAAAACCAAAAATAATATAAATTCAAACAAAAGGGTTGTAGAAAGTAACAGGAAGTAGCCGAGTGTCACCTGAACAAGTTACCATACCCAGCCATAAACAATTGTTCAGAATAATAATCAGAATTAGCTTTATTGCCATGTTTAGTTACACGCACAAAGAATTTGTCTTGGTGACAGGAGCTTCCAGTGCAGAAGAAAATACAGACATATTAGAAGAAATAAAGATTTAAATAACGCAATATAATACAGTAGTAGTAGAAATATATATATAATTGTTTTAATGAATGTAGAGATATTTATTTACAAGTGTACAGTTTATGATGTAATTTACAGATGTAACTTTACTACAATTTTAGATGTTATGTCATGTTGTTGATGTAACTAGAATATGGAGATGGATTTAGGGGGGGGGGGGGGGTCAGGGGTATTAAAATGATTTTACAAAAAACAAAGCGATACAGTTACAAAATATACAAACAAAATACACAAACCTTTAGCAGTTCTCATTGCTGACATGAGCAGCAATTGTGTAATTAATAAATGTTCAGAGGTTTAATCTTGTGAATAAAGAATCTTTCATAAATCATTAACATTCTTATTACAAAAGAAAGGCTAAAATAATTGTTTAGGAAGCCAAAAAAATGTCATCATTTGGCACTACCTGGAGGAGGTGTAATGGCAGCGACACTGTTCAAGCCGCTGCCTTTGCCTATTGGCTGATGTGGAGTGACAGCCAGATTCAGGCCAATCAGGGATGAGATCATTGTCAGTGAGTGGAAAACTACAAGCTGCAAGACGCTCATACGTCACCCCACACTGCACCAATCAGAAGCGTCATGTCTTACCACTTGCGATGATTGGGTCGTATGAGATGGACTGTGAGTATGATTGGGTCGTATGGGATGGACTGTGAGGAAGAATTATAAAACCCGTTATCGGCGCACGAGTCGAGTATCGTGGGCTGTAACTGTGCGGCTTCTCTCTTTACAGCCGGGTGGAAGCTACGTGTGTATTTTACATTTTGTTTTAAAATATATTTGCAGCCACCCTGCTTGTACTGTACATTCAAGATTTTGCTGTCTTAAGTGAAGCGTGACTTATTTGGATCGCGGATATTTGCAGTAAAGGTAAGTGTCTTGACTTTCAAGCCGTGATGGCTTACTTTCATCACGCCAATCTAAGTTACAGTACAAAGGGTCATCATTATCGTGATTTGATTAATTACATCATATTTTACACCATCTCATCTCCTAGATCATCTTTGTTCTTGTTTCCTTAATTTGGTGTTGCGTCGTAATGTGTCCGTCGGACATGGAAATTGTCTCGTTTCGTGGGCATGTCTGGGACCATTAGAGGTCTGGACACAGACAGTTGACAGCACGCTTATGAAAGCGCACGCGCACGTAACACAAGCATCTGAGTTACGTACGCATCACCGGCTTTCGTGGTGTAACGTTAATCTTCCGTAAATGCAACCCAGTTGAGCTGAAATATTTGCGCATCCTACCATTTAATGCGATCGAGAAACGATAAAGTCGTCGCTGGGAGACGCATAACATCTCTGGAAAATTGTTTGAAGCGCAAATGTCTCAATTTAACGCTAGTTCCTTGAATTTTATGGTGCCCTCATAAAAAAATCATTTTTGTTTGATAAGTAAGTGGGGAAATAGCCGTTAACTTACAAGTGTCTTAAAGGGATGGATAGTTCACCCAAAAGTGAAAATTCTCTCATCATTTACTCACCCTCATGTTGATCCAACTCTGTATGAGTTTAATTTTTCTAATGAACACAAAAGATATTTAGAAGAATGTTGGTAACCCGGTAGCGTTAGCCACTGACTTCTACAAAGTTCAGAATTCATTCTGAATATCGTCTTTTGTGTTTAACAGAAGAAAGAAACCAATATAGGTTTTGAACAACTTGAGGGTGAGTAACTGACAACATTTTAATTTTTGGGTGAACTAGCCCTTTAAAAAAACACACACTTTGAAGCTACGTTCTTACTCTTTCTAAGCATTGAACTTGAATGACCCATTTTTATGAGTTGGACATGAACATGATTTTCAGCAGCTTCATAAACCGTCCAGATCACAGAAAACCTGTCGCACGTATTTCATTAGACACACACGCCCCCCCCTGGGCTTCATTCAAAAGTCTAAAGTGCTGCTACGTGCATTATACATGTATATATTTATGTACATGCATATTATGGGCTTATATTTAAAGTGTGTTTGAGAAAATAAAGTGTCACGTCGTGTGGTCACTATTCGGAATGACTCAGCGACCTCGACCGTGGCGCGCGGTCACTTTAACAAATTCTGCACAGTCATGGTTACACCGACCTTCTCCTGTTATCATGCCTGTTATATGGCAAGCCGTTTTGACTTTTATAATACTTTTTGACTTATTGATATCAGGAATTACATTTTTACTAGTTTAAATGCTAATTCTTGATATCAGGAATTACATTTCCACTATTAAAAAAAAAATCATTCTTTTCAACAAATGACTATTCGATTTCAACGAGTAAAAAAACTATAATTCTTGATATCTGTAATTGTATTTTCACTAGTTAAATGTCACCATGGCCTGTTATTCAAATTCAATTGTTGATATCAATAATTGATTTCTTACTAGTTGAAATTCCAAGTGCACATATCAGAAATACAATTTTACTAGTAAAACATTTTTTTGATATCAATAAATTCAATAAACTAGTGCAAATGTCTGTTATTGATATCAACAATTGTATTAGTTATTCCTGATATCAAGAATTAGCATTTTAACTGGTGGAAAAAATGGCTAGCCATACCTGTTATGTAATAACACTTCAGTTGATTCATAATTATTGTCTTAAACTTACAGCCTGCCTTACTATAATGCAGATTATATAGGGTTATATAATATAAGGGGAACGTAATAGTCACTATTATTAGTAATAATGACCAAGGTCAAGGGGAGGGGATGTAGTGATCTGGTGTTATGTATCTTGGGAGGGTGTTTTAAGGTTGTGCTGATAGCTTTTGCAGCTCGCCATTTGTTCTCTTTTTGCATGTACCAGGAGAGCCACTATGGAGCTGTTCAACAAAGACACATTTTCTGAGGATATCCTGCCTGTTGTCATTATTGGTAAGAGTCAACATTATATATTTGTTGTTTTTAAGCTTTAAGTGGGTTCAGTGAAGACATGTGACGCATCATGATGACTCTTCCATGAGCACTCACAACTCTTAATGCATCCAAACTATTTCTATTCTTGTACTATTGTTTCTTTCTCCCATTTTCATCTTTTTTTTTTAAATCTAGACTGTACTTCTGTGAGCAATTACAAATGTTGTATTGCAGCCAAGGTCCAAAATTAACTAATGGACAGGCTCAAATGGAATCTGGGCATGCAGAACTCTGCAGAAAGCTCAGCATAATTGGTACGCCTGTTAATTACAATGTTCTGCACATCCACCACCCCTTGGATTTTTGTATATGCACAATTTTGGTTAATTTCGTAATTCTTACAGCTACCTATAATTGAGTAGTGCTTTCAGTTTAAAACATTTACCATGTTTAAATGCGAAAAAAAAAGTCTGGATGTGCTTATGACAGGCGAATTGGTGAAAAAAAAATTACCAGTCAGAAATACTTCTTACCATCCAATGCCATTCACATACCCACTTCTATCAGATTAAAAACTGTAAGGCTCAGACTATTGTTCTGTGACAATTTCTAAACTTTATTTGCTTAAAGGGATAGTTCACCCATAAATGAAAATCCCATCATCATTCACTCACCCTGAAGTTGTTCAAAACCTGTAAGCGTTTCTTTCTTCTGCTGAACACTAAAGAAGGTATTTTAAAGAATGTCAGTAACCAGACCGTTGATGGGCCCCACTGACTTCCATAGTATTTTTTACCCATGCTCTCCAAAATATATTTTTATGTTCCACAAAGCAAAGAAATTCATGTGAGTTTGGAACAAGTAAATTATGACACAATTCATTTTCGCACCAAAAAAAAGTTCTCTGGGGAATGTATTCTAGAGCATTCAGTATTCACATGCATGGCTTTCTTTCTAACAGGTAATGGACCATCAGGGATTTGTCTCTCTTATTTGCTGTCGGGATACACGCCTTACCTTTCACCCAATGGCTTCCATCCCAACCCAATTTTGCATAACAAACTGACGGAGAACGCTCATCTGTCTTTGCTTGACCAGGTAATTCACACACTTAATCCCTCTAGACACATTTACCACACCTCTTTACATAACAAGGGGTGATTAATTGTAGTGGTTTTCAACAAAAGTCTCTATAGCCTGTTCCAAGGATTAGTGAATATTGACAATAGTTGACAAGATTTTGCATACATTCTTGTTCAAACACAGACAAAAGAACTGTTTTGTCTTCATATGTGCATGTAGGATCTGGAGTTCCTGTGTGAAGGTGTGGAGGGCCGTTCCTCAAACCCTGTGGCTGTGCTCTTCGATGCCCTCCTCCTTCCAGATGGCGACTTTGGGGTGGATTGCGCCTCCCCACTGATATGGCGACATGAGCCGGAAAGGGCCACTCCTGCACCTTGTACTGGGGAAGGGACCTCCTGGAGGGGCCTGGCATGTAAGTAACCACTCCTAAAATTCTTCTGCCTTCTGAACTAAGGCCTCAGTGCTCATATTGTTCACTTTTTCAGGAAACTGAAATCAATGTTTATTTGAATCTCACAAAAATATGTCCAGGTCGTGTTGCACTCCAAAATCTAAATAAAAATCAAATAATTTCACATCTAAAAGAAACATAAAAAGTCATGATAGTATTTGTTGTTGAGTTATATTTGGGCAGTATTTTTTGTACTGCTTTTAAAGTTAGCTGATTTCATTAACTTTCTAGTTTATTATATATTTTACTGTAATAGTTAATGTCTGTATTACTAATTAATCTAAATGGAATCACCATTGAGCATAATAGAAACTATAAACGAAACAGAAGTAAAATGTTCAGACATATTACAGTAATGAGAAATGGGGTGAAATATGACTTAAATATGTTTATGAGGTTCACCCTAATACAGAAGTACATCCCTGTGGGAAAAGCACTCATGTGATTTAATGTTTGCATGTCTGAAGCAACTTCTGTTGAGTTTTTGTACCAGTTTGATCAGATGTTGTTCTTGTGCTTGTGCTTCATATCAAGATGTGACCTTGTTTATTGTTCTTTATGCCGGCAGGCAATGGAGGGCTCAATGCTGACTCTCAGCTTGGCTAACTGGATGGAACTTCCTGGTTTGAAGTTGAAGGACTGGATGAGAGACAAACGCAAGTACGAAAATGAAATCAGCATAGAGAATAGCTCACATTTCATACAAAATTCCCAAGAAGATTATTGGCATAATTTCAACAAATATGAAAACAAGATTCTTGCATTGTGTTGGAACTAAACTGAAACTATAAGGTGACTTGCAGCTTCTCTCTAGTTTGTTTTTTTTCTATGTAAAAATATTTTCTCTTTTGCTAACGTAATGTGAATCCTGAATAGTATAACTGTTAAATTCAGCTCAAAATGTCTATACTGTGGCTTTGTGGTGCTTTTAATCTTGCTACGTTTGTTTGAGCTACTCAACACAATCTAGCCCAACCGAAGTCATCATTTTTTACAAGTGCTTGTTTGTGAATAATGAGGCATCACGAGTATAACACAGTTCATGAAGTTAGAAATGATGAAACTGATCATCTAACATTTGTGTGTTTTGTGCGTGTAGAAATTTACGTAACGACCGAGCCACGCCAGCTGAGATTGCGTCCTACTACCAGCACTATGTGACTAAATGGGTCTGGAGAAGAGCTTTGCTTGCGGCACCACCGTAACCTCACTCTCTCGGGTTTCCCTTGAATCTGACTGCTCCGTTTGGAAGATCGAAGGCCTCCAGAGAAGCGCAAATGGTGATGATGGAAGGGAAGTAATTGAAGTCCCTTTCTGCGTGTATTCAGAGAACGTGGTGCTTGCCACAGGAACCCACGACATCCCAGCCCGTCTCGGCGTGGAAGGCGAAAACCTTTCCTTCGTGTGCCACAGCTTCTGGGAGCTGGAGGCCGCCATTTCCTCAGGCCGTTTGGACCATGCCTCCGAGCCAATTCTTGTGGTTGGTGCTGGCTTGACGGCGGCAGATGCTGTTCTCGCGGCTCACCACTTGAACACACCTGTATATCACGCCTTTAGGCGGCCTGTGACCGATCCGGCGCTTATCTTCAACCAACTGCCCAAACTCCTCTACCCTGAGTACCACAAAGTGCACCAAATGATGAGCCAACAGCAAAACAAAGTGCGTGAGACGGAGGTTAATCTGTCCAACCAAGCTCTTACTTCACCTGCTGAGAACAGCAACCCATATACTGGTTACCTCAGTTACCCAAAGCACCGTGTGGTTGCCTTCAGACCTGATGGCAAGTGTGTGCTAGAGGATGAGGGAGGGCTACAGACAGTGCTACAAGTCTCAATGGCACTCGTTTTGATTGGTTCCCATCCCAACCTGTCATTCCTCCCAGAACATGGTCGGTCACTGGGGTTAGACTCAGAAGAGCCAATCAGCTGTCGGAGGAACCCGTTTGACGTGGATCCGTACACGTATGAGAGCGCGAAGGAGTCAGGGATGTATGTCATGGGTCCACTGGTGGGTGAGAACTTTGTGCGGTTCCTGAAAGGCGGAGCTTTGGCTATTGCGAGTGACATCGCCCGTAAACAAAGTACAAAACGACAAAGTGCGACAGAACATTGCAAAACCAGTTTATTGAATATTCAACTGACCAACTGCACCTTGGAATCATGAAAAGACAGACTTAAAAAAGGTGTGAAAAGAGATTATGTATAGCTATCTGGTACTTCCAAAATCTTTCAGAAATGCCCCCATTATCGGAAAGTGCTCAGCGGTTCTGCTCCGACTGACATGAATGAACCAGACGTTGAACGGTTCAAGACCGTTCTGACATCCCACTGCAAGTGCTTGCATGCAGACTGCGAATGCACTGACACAGATTTGTGTAGTTAATGGCTAACTAACCAGGCCTAAACATTAATCTACACAAGTCTACGGACACATGGTGCTTTGACTTCAGGGATTCATTTGTGCATGGCTGCTTTTACTAAAAACTACTCGTGTTCTGTTGTGCCAAATCAATGTTGGTAATTGCTGTGTTTTCAAATCTAACATTTTCTTCATGTAAGGAAAACTGAAAACGAATCTTTGCCAAGCAAATGCTGCGGTTGTATCGATGCTGGTACTGACGCTTGTATTGTCTTCTTTGATGAATGTAGGAATGTTAGTGGACCTAAAAAATCAGAAAGTTCATTGTATCATTTTAAATTTTTGTCTTCCATACATTGCCTTCCCAAGTAAAGCATACACCTGGAGTGAGTCCATTGGTTATACCAGCAAACCTGACTTGACTGTCTAGAATTAGGGCTCTTAAAAGTTTAAGATGTTCTTGTTTCATTTTGCTGTGGCTAACCAAAAGTCAAACCTCAGTGAGGGTCAGGCTGCACTTACAAAACTGACCACGTGAGGGCCTTTGCACACAGTGACTGAAGCCAGCAG
>JARPMJ010005542.1:0-61785 GCA_033366665.1 Phoxinus dragarum
CATAGAGTAACACAAATATGCCGCATTCAGAGGTGTTTCCGTGCTGTCCGGGTACCCGCACTTTCAGGGCTGGCATAGAATCTGCAGAAAATGTACGGGGCTTTTTTCTTGTTTTTCCACATTTCTGTTAAGTAACTGAAAGACAAAAACAACATTATTAAATGTTTATCTCTATGACATGCAGACACATCTTTTGTTCTCTTACGAGAGGTTCTCTCGTACTGCGTACTGAAAGTACGCACCGGGTAAAGTCTCTTTGCTGGAGATATTGAAGCCAAAATTTATCCTTAAATTTCCATTTCTTGTAAACGCAGTGCAGCAGCAGTCAGACCTAGAGCGGGCAATCTAGCGCGCTCATTGGCTGCTCCGCGGCAACTGCTGCAGCCTACCACTGAGCCCCTAGCGTGACGTCACGCCCAATGAGGGCGCTTCGCGCCCTCACGCGGCAAAGCCCGCCGAAATGGGAGTGGCTTAGCGTATATAAGGGGCAGTCAGGCTGCTAACACTCAATTTTTCATCTCTTCAGCGACGCTCTATGCTACGCTGACCTCTGAGAGAAGCCGCCGCCGTCGAATCCAGCGACCAGCCAGCTTAGGACAGCGCCTGAGGAAGCGGCCGTCTTCGCCACCTTCAGCCGTCCGTGCCAGCTACGCTATCCGGCGGCAAAGTATCCTTTTCCAAATACCTCTCCGTGAGCTCGCCGCCGCGACTCACGTCCTAAAAGAGCAGGCGTTTGTACAAAAATGCCTCGTCTTTCCTGCGGTTCGTGCCGAACCGCGCTCAGCGACGGAGACCGCCACGTGATATGCGCTCTCTGCCTGGGCCGAGACCACGCAGCCATCGCTCTCTCGACGGGTGGCTGCATCGAGTGTGATGAGATGGCGATTTCGACCCTGCGGGCTCGACTCGCCCTCTTCGACGTCGAGGCTGTCGCTCCGCCTCTCTCCAGTGGCCCGCGAAAGAAGAAGTGCCGTGCCCAGAGAATCCCGGAGCCCGTCGCTCGCGAACGCTCGCCGGAACCTTCCCCCTCGAGCTTCGCGTTCCCCTTCACCGCCCCCCCCTTCCCGACGCGCAGATGACGGCTTCGGCCCTCACTGCCGTCGACACAGGGGACGAGGCGGGGGACGACGCCATCGACAGCTGTTCTCTCCTGGCGTCGGACAGTGAAGAGTGGTCTGGATCAGTACACTCCACCTCCTCTTCGACGCAGGAACCTGGCAAGGCCCGGTCTAATGTGGACGCCGAACTTATCCGCCTCCTCACCATGGCCGTCGACCAACTGGGCCTGGATTGGTCTCCACCGGAGGCGCCCGCGCCCAACAGGCTCGACGGGTGCTTTCTACCTAGCCGCCGCCTAGCGCCTGCCTCTAGGTCAGCACCCTTCCTGCCGGAGCTCCACAGCGAGCTCTCTAAATCGTGGAATGCTCCATTCTCCGCGAGACTCCGCTCCCCTGCTTCCTCGACTCTCTCCCAAGTGGACGGAGCCGTCGAAAAAGGCTACAGCCGGATTCCCCCAGTGGAAGAGGCGGGTCGCAGTGCATCTTTGCCCGCCATCACCAAAATGGCGCTCAAAGTCTGCCCTCCCGTCGAAAGCCTGCAGGACCACCTCAGCCCTTGTCGGCCGCGCTTTCGCCGCCGCCGGACAAGCCGCTTCCGCCCTGCATTCTATGGCTGTCCTCCAGATCCTCCAGGCTGAACTCCTCCGCCGTTTGGACGAGAAACGCCCGGTTCAGGACATCGTGACGGATCTGCGCAGCGCGACGGATCTTTCCCTCCGCGCCACGAAATCCGCAGCACAGGCAATGGGACGATGCATGGCTTCACTCACGGTAACGGAGAGGCACCTTTGGCTGACGCTCGCCGAGATGAGTGAGGCTGAACGCTCCGTGTTCCTCAACGCCCCGCTCTCCCCCGCCGGCCTCTTCGGCCCTGCGGTGACCGGGATTGTGGACAGATTTTCTGAGGTACAGAAAACATCTCAAGCCATGAAGTTGTTCCTCCCACGACGCGTTAGCTCCGCTGCAGGCCGCTCCCAGAATCAGCCTCCTGCACGAAGCTCATCGCAACAACGCCCATCGCAGCCTCCATCAGCTTCGCAGCAGCGACAGGGCGGCCGCCCTCGATCGCGCTCAAACAGCCGTCACAGACCGCCTCCCCCCCGGGGACCGCGACAGAAGATCGTGCTGAAGCCTGAGGCCGCGAAATCCTCCTAGCAACCGCGAAGAGGAAAAGATGCGCGAGTCCCGCCGCCGCCGCCGGACCGCCATCAAAGTTAACCGCTCTGTCAGTCCCCTTATACAAGGCTACTGCAGTTGTGTATTCAGCAGCCAACGAGCCACTCACAGTACACGCTCGCCTGCACACAAACGCCGTTTTCACGGCGACCCAGATAAATCACAAAAAGAGTGTAATGTCTGTTCATGCGGCTCACGCCGATTGTGTTCTATGTGTAGAAAATGTGCCCACTCCAATGTGTTCACCCCTACACACAAGCACGTCCCCCATATTTGTCACAGAGCCCACTCACATAAAGCGGGCACGTACCGCTCGAGTGTTAAATGTAGGATTTGTGCCCACGTCCCAGTGCCCACACCTACAAAATGTCCGCTCTGCTGTACAGTTATCACGGGGGGCGAAACTAATAAAGCCAATAGGCCGTGTTTCAGATATAAGCGCCGCACGTGCTCACGAGCACGCGCGCTCACTGACGAACACTGTTTCCCCTATATCGCTCACAAGCACCGCTGTTCGCGCCACAGACTATTCTCCGTCCCTAGCGACCGAGTTACTGAATGTGAATCAGCAGGCTGCTGTAACCAGCGAGCAGCATTACTCAGCAAACGAGGGCGCGCGCGCCGCGCTGATACCTCCGTTTCAGTTTCTCGAGCCCGCGCAGTGCGGCGCTCAGGACGCGGAGACCATTCTGCCCCTAGCTATGCGTGCGAAAGCATGGGAAGCGATCCCGGGCGTGTCAGAATGGGTGCTGAATGTTGTAAGACAGGGCTATACACTGCAGTTCGCTCGCCGTCCCCCGCGCTTCCGAGCCCGTACAGTGACGAGCGTGAACCCAGAAGTAGCACACCTACTTCGCGCAGAAATAGCAAAACTGTTATGCAAGGGGGCGATAGAGCCGGTACGTCCTTCTATGAGCGAGTCAGGCTTTTACAGCCGTTATTTTCTCGTGCCCAAGAAGGACGGAGCGCTCAGACCTATATTAGATCTGAGACATTTGAACAAAGCTCTTATGAAAAGACCGTTCAAAATGATCACGACCAGACAAATCCTCGCGCAAATTCGCCCGAGGGACTGGTTCATTTCTCTCGATCTGAAAGACGCGTACTTTCAGATTCAGATCATACCCCGTCACAGGCCATTCTTGAGATTCGCCTTCGACGGTCAGGTATATCAGTACACCGTCCTGCCGTTCGGCCTGTCTTTAGCACCCCGTACATTTACGAAAGTGCGAATGGACGCGGCGCTCGCTCCCCTGAGGCGTCAGGGGATGCGAATATTGAACTATCTGGACGACTGGCTGATTTTAGCACAATCAGAGGCGGAACTAGTGTCTCACAGAGCTGTGCTACTCAGTCATCTGGAAAACCTGGGTCTCACGGTCAATGGGACCAAGAGCTCACTGCTGCCCCGTCAGTCAGCCTCCTTTCTAGGAATACAGCTCGATTCGGTGGCAATGACGGCTCGCTTGTCAACACAGCGCGCGCGCCGTGTTCAGCGTTTGGCCGCATCTTTCCAGAAAGACAAAGTGTTTCCCCTGAAAACGTTTCAGAGATTGCTGGGCTTTATGGCCTCAGCCGCAGCAGTGCTCCGGCTAGGTCTATTGCGTATGCGCCCCCTGCAACGATGGCTCAACGCTCGTGTACACCACCGAGCTTGGGCTTCCGGCGGTTACCGAATCAGAGTGACTCAGAGCTGTGTTTCAGCTCTGCAGCCCTGGCTAGTGACCGACTGGTATCAGCGGGGAGTTATGATGGGAACTGTCTCGTACCGAAAAGTTATCTCGACGGACGCTTCCAACCTTGGTTGGGGCGGGATATTCGAGGGCAGACCGGTCTTTGGCCTATGGTCAGACACGGAGAAGCTCCTCCATATAAACTGTCTGGAGATGATAGCGGTCGAGTACACTGTGAAACACTTCCTCCCTTTTCTGCGGGGCCACCACGTACTGGTTCGAACGGACAACATGTCTGTGGTATCGTACGTGAACCGCCAGGGCGGTGTCAGATCCAGGCCACTCTGCGATCTGGCGGAACGCCTCCTCGTCTGGGCTCAGCACCACGTGCGCTCGCTCAGAGCCACGCATGTGCCAGGACGCCTGAACGACGGACCGGACAGACTGTCCAGGAACAACATTCCCCTCGGGGAATGGTCCCTGCACCCTCAGTCAGTCCAGTTATTATGGCACCGCTTCGGCAAGGCGGAAGTCGACCTATTTGCGTCGACAGACAACGCCCATTGCCTAAGATTCTTTTCGAAGAACGAGGACGCTCTGGCCCAGACATGGCCCAGATGCCCGTTATACGCGTTCCCTCCGGTCTCATTGTTACCACAAGTAATCAAGAGAATCAGGGAAATGCGTCACTCGGTGCTCCTCATAGCCCCCCGATGGGAGAACCAGACATGGTTCTCGGAGTTGGTGCGGCTGTCAGACTCAGCCCCATGGCCGATCCCGGTGAGGAAGGACCTCCTTTCCCAAGCCGGCGGATCGATTTGGCATCCTCATCCAGAGCTATGGTCTCTGCATGCATGGATAATCAACGGGTACCCGTTGCTTTGCCAGAAGGGGTCGTGAACACGATCACGCAATCTAGAGCCCCCTCTACCAGGCGGCTTTATGCGTCTAAATGGTCGGTGTTTACTAAATGGTGCACGGACAAGGGCTTACAGCCACATACGTGCGGAGTTTCGTGGGTGCTTTGCTTCCTTCAAGAGATGTTGGACAGGGCAGGTCCCCCTCCACGCTCAAAGTATATGTCGCGGCCATCGCAGCGTTCGCCGAGTCGACGCTCGGCCAGGCGATAGGAAGGAATGAGCTCATCATCCGCTTCCTTAGAGGAGCCAGGAGGATGAATCCCCCACGGTCCCCCCTCGGTTCCTATCTGGGATCTTTCCCTGGTCTTAGAGGCCCTGAAAGCACATCCCTTCGAACCACTTCACTCTGTGGATTTGAAGTACCTCGCGCTCAAAACCGTGTTTCTGATCGCTCTTGCATCAGTTAAACGTGTGGGTGACTTACACGCGCTCTCTGTGAGTGCTACGTGCCTCGAGTTTGGACCTAATGACTCTAAAGTCATCCTTAAACCGAGACATGGTTATGTCCCCAAAGCGATCGGTACCCCGTTCAGAGCACAGATCATTTCACTCTCAGCTTTGCCGGCATCAGGCAACGAGGTCGATGCGAACCTCCTTTGTCCTGTCAGAGCACTGAGAATTTACGTCACGCGCTCCGCCGCCTTCAGGCGCTCGGAGCAGCTTTTTGTTTCGTTCGGTGGGCGCACCAAAGGTCTCGCCGCCTCGAAACACAGCCTATCCAGATGGATAGTGGACGCTATTGCTGCGGCTTACGCGTCAAAAGACCTGCAATGTCCCTTGGGCGTTAGGGCTCATTCCACCAGAGGCATGGCCTCTTCGTGGGCTTGGTCCAGCGGGATTTCTATTCATGACATTTGTACGGCGGTAGGCTGGGCCTCCCCGTCTACATTTGTTAGGTTCTACAACCTAGAAGTCCCCCGCCTTGCAGGCTAGACTCCTTTCAGTCTGAAAAAAAAAAAAAAAGTCCTAGCGACTCACTTGTGAACTGCGCTACAAGGGTAGATGTGTTCAATATAAGACCGGCGGTGCCGCTCTGTATGTATATCCCCTCATAAAGTGCTTATGTACAGGTGCGAGCCACTCTGTTGGCCACCTAAATTTCACTTATCCATGTCCCCCGTGGCGTTCCCCCCTGGGATTCATATAGTGACTGCTTAAGCGCACACGGCGGTTTACAAGGGGTTCCCGGTGCGTACTTTCAGTACGCAGTACGAGAGAACCTCTCGTAAGAGAACGTACTCGGTTACCTAACGTAACCTCGGTTCTCTCTAGAAGAGGGAACGAGTACTGCGTTCCCTGCCGTATCGCGCTTCGAGCTCATTTCGCTTCAGCGATCAAAATCGAGTGTTAGCAGCCTGACTGCCCCTTATATACGCTAAGCCACTCCCATTTCGGTGGCTTTGCCGCGTGAGGGCTCAGTGGTAGGCTGCAGCAGTTGCCCGCGGAGCAGCCAATGAGCGCGCTAGATTGCCCGCTCTAGGTCTGACTGCTGCTGCACTGCGTTTACAAGAAATGGAAATTTAAGGATAAATTTTGGCTTCAATATCTCGAGCAAAGAGACTTTACCCGGTGCGTACTTTCAGTACGCAGTACTCGTTCCCTCTTCTAGAGAGAACCGAGGTTACGTTAGGTAACCGAGTACGTTTTGCAACATTACTCTTACTTATATCTTAAAGCGATAGGTCACGCAAAAAAGAAAAATCTATTAATCTATCAATCATTTAATCACCCTTGTACTTCAAATGACTACCTTATGCCGAACAGAACATGAGAAGATTGTCAACTTTGAGGATTGACCTTCTCATTCAGTTTACAGTCAATGACAATTGTTATTATAAAACTTAATTATTTCAAACTTTATAAATAGAGAATGAACAGTCCTGAAATTACATCTATCTCTGTGACAGCCCTATACTGTAATGAAAGTGTCTGTGGACCACAGTCTAATTATTTGTTTTGCCAAACAGAAGACTTTAAGGCACTGTTTATCCCTTTATATATTAACAGGACAGCTAGAAACTAAGATTATTGTTTGATAACCATTATCCACTTTTCAAGTTTGCTGATATCAAATTTAATTTTAATTTTACTTTCTTATTGTTACAAACTTAGAGTATGGTTTAAGAAGCCTTGGAATATAATAAATGTGTAATGACTACTACTTTGCAGCTAAACCCTGTGGTCCTTTTTCATGCTATATGGAGTTCAAAAGCTAAAAACTACTTATAATTGTCACTGTATGGTAATGATAAATCCTCAAAGTCCTCTTTTATGTTCCATAGAATAAAGTCATACATGTTTAAAACAAAATGAGGATGAGTTAAAAAACAAATATTTTGTGTTGTATTTACATAAAAATGTGGGCCAAAATACAACAGAACCAACCTTCGAATGTTTTGGAACACGTCCATGCTGTCGCTCACTTGCTCAGACTGGGAGTCTAGCATTAAAATGCAAGGCCTAATTGTACAACACAACTGATTAAACACAGAGAAATCTAACAATAGAAATGTTTGGTATAGGACTAAATGTAGCATCATTATTTCATTGTAGGGGTAACAGCACCAAATTGAATTATCCAAACACAAAATACATATTTACCTCCTTTTTTGCACCAATTTTCGCCCCCTTCGCATGTGTTCCACTTCTTCGTTTTCAGGGAAGCACACAATCACGAGTCTCCAGTGATTTCTGAAAAACATTAATATACACAATAAAAAACACAATATACAGTAAATCAAATAAGTTGTGATAATTGCATGGCATAATGTGCATAATGGCATTATGTGCCATTCACGGTGCTACTATAAGGAGCACACTCACTTCCCTTAATTATACATGTTTAAATGAACATCTAATATGTAACATGAAAACATTAGACTGGTTATTGCCTAATAAACCCCAATATGTGTTGTTACTGAGAATCAACAGACTGTTGGAAAGTGCGACTGTCATATTTGAGTTTTCCACAGAGCTGTCTAATAAGTAATAACAACCAGTAAATAAATAAAGTTCTCACCTAAGAACATTCTGGACTATCAAAAGATAGTCCTTTTTAAAAATGTCCTCCTGTTTTGTCCAGTTGATGACACCAGAAAATCCACTAAAATTGCATAGATGACATAATAAATCATGTGGTTACAATAATTCTTCAATATTAGGATTCAATATATAAAAAAGACACTACATGGCTTCTTAAAAGGCCATGGAAGGCTAGACACTGTAGCATAAACATCCTCAAATACAGGTGCTGGTCATATGATTAGAATATCATCAAGTAGTTGATTTATTTCACTAATTCCATTCAAAAAGTGAAACTTGTATATTATATTCATTCATCACACACAGACTGATATATTTCAAATGTTTATTTCTTTAATTTTGATGATTATAACTGACAACTAAGGAAAATCCCAAATTCATTATCTCAGAAAATTAGAATATTACTTAATGGGATAGTTCACCTAAAAATGATAATAATGTCAGTAATTACTCACCCTCAAGTTGTTCCAACCCTGTAAGACCTTCGTTGATCTTCGGAACACAATTTAGGATATTTTTGATGAAAAGTATTGTCGTCGCTTGATAAATTTAAGATTGAGCCACTGTAGTCACTTGGACTATATTAACGATCTCTTTAATAACTTTTCTGACCCAGCAAGTTACAGTGTCTCTGAAAGCCTATGGAGGAGTGAGACAGCTCTCAGATTTCATCAAAAATATCCTAAATTGTGTTCCGAAGATCAACGAAGTTCTTACGGGGTTGTAACAACATGAGGTTGAGTAATTACTGACATTATTTACATTTTTGGGTGAACTATCACTTTAAGACCAATACAAAGAAAGGATTTTTAGAAATCTTGGCCACCTGAAAAGTGTGAGCATGTACAGCACTCAATACTTAGTTGGGGCTCCTTTTGCCTGAATTACTGCAGCAATGTGGCGTGGCATGAGTCGGTCAGTCAGTGGCACTGCTCAGGTGTTATGAGAGCCCAGGTTGCTCTGATAGTGGCCTTCAGCTCTTCTGCATTGTTGGATCTGGCATATCACATCTTCCTCTTCACAATACCCCATAGATCTTCTATAGGGTTAAGGTCAGGTGAGTTTGCTGGCCAATTAAGAACAGGGATACCATGGTCCTTAACCCAGGTACTGGTAGCTTTGGCACTGTGTGCAGGTGCCAAGTCCTGTTGGAGAATGAAATCTGCATCTCCATAAAGTTGGTCAGCAGCATGAAGTGCTCTAATACTTCCTGGTAGACGGCTGCGTTGACCTTGGACCTCAGAAAACACAGTGGACCAACACCAGCAGATGACATGGCACCCCAAACCATCACTGACTGTGGAAACTTTACACTGGACTTCAAGCAATGTGGATTGTGTGCCTCTCCTCTCTTCCTCCAGACTCTGGGACCCCTGATTTCCAAAGGAAATGCTAAATTTACTTTCATCAGAGAACATAACTTTGGACCACTCAGCAGCAGTCCAGTCCTTCTTGTCTTTAGCCCAGGCAAACGCTTCTGACGCTCTCTGTTGTTCAAGAGTGGCTTGACACAAGAAATGCAACAACTGAAACCCATGTCTTGCATACGTCTGTGCGTAGTGGTTCTTGAAGCACTGACTCCAACTGCAGTCCACTCTTTGTGAATCTCCCCCACATTTTTGAATGGGTTTTGTTTCACAATACTCTCCAGGGTGCGGTTATCCCTATTGCTTGTACAATTTTTCTACCACATCTTTTCCTTCCCTTCGCCTCTCTATTAATGTGCTTGGACACAGAGCTCTGTGAACAGCCAGCCTCTTTTGCAATGAACTTTTGTGTCTTGCCCTCCTTGTGCACGGTGTCAATGGTCGTCTTTTGGACAACTGTCGAGTCAGCAGTCTTCCCCATGATTGTGTAGCCTACAGAACTAGACTGAGAGACCATTTAAAGGCCTTTGCAGGTATTTTGAGTTAATTATCAGATTAGAGTGTGGCACCAGGTGTCTTCAATATTGAACCTTTTCACAATAGGCCTATACTGAGATACTGAATTTGGGATTTTCCTTAGTTGTCAGTTATAATCATCAAAATTAAAAGAAATAAACATGTAAAATTCATCAGTCTGTGTGTAATGAATGAATATAATATACAAGTTTCAATTTTTGAATGGAATTAGTGAAATAAATCAACTACTTGATGATATTCTAATCATATGAAACTGGCTGTTTAATTCAAATGAATTTATCTTTCTTAACATATCAGTAACTATACCTGGTTGTTAATTTGGTGTAAAAATGCACTGGATAGATCAAGGATTTCCGCCTTATATGGCGTCCTGATTCTTCATGAACAGACCTAAAAAGATTTAGTAGAAAATTATTACTAAGAATATTATGATTAGCAGTGTTATGATGCTTCAAAAGAATTACCTCAATACAATATCCATTACAATGTCATTCAGCCACATTCCATCATCTAGTGATGCAAGTGACTCTTTTGTCAATAAGGGCGCACGGAAGGACCTCAAATGAAAAAGTACAAAAACACATTTTTGTAAAAATATTAATATAAGTCAAACTTTTATTAACTTTTTTTTTTAAGTCAAAGGTTTATATACAGATAGACAATATTTTAATGAATATTTACCCTTTATCGTTCTCCATGGATGAGCGCTATCTGTACAAAGAAGAAAATTAATGTTAACATTAAGAAATTTAAATTATATATTTAAATACAGTGATAGATTACTGTTTGTCTTATCTTAGATGAGTCATAAGGAATGCTGTCCCTGGGTCAACACAATATATTTAATTATTATTACATATAGTAGTAGATTACAGTTTGTCTTAAATTAAATATTGTTTTATTATTATTATTATTATTATTTAAATACAGTGATAGATTACTGTTTGTCTTATATTATATAAGTTATAATGAATGCTGTCCCTGGGTCAACATAAAAATATGATGTCCCTGGGTCAACAACACAATATATTTCATTATAATTACATATAGTAGTAGATTACAGTTTGTCTTATTTTAGATATTGTATTATTATTATTATTTAAATACAGTGATAGATTACTGTTTGTCTTATATTATATGAGTTATAAGGAATGATGTCCCTGGGTCAACACAATATATTTCATTATTATTACAAAGTGGTAGATTCCAGTTTTCCTTATATAAGATATTGTATTATTATTATTATTATTATTTAAATACAGTGATAGATTACTGTTTGTCTTATATTAAATGAGTTATAAGGAATGATGTCCCTGGGTCAACAACACAATATATTTAATTATTACTACATATAGTAGTGGATTCCAGTTTGTCTTATATTAAATATTGTATTATTATTATTATTATTTAAATACAGTGATAGATTACTGTTTGTCTTATATTATATAAGTTATAAGAAATGATGTCCCTGGGTCAACAACATAATATATTTCATTATTATTACAAAGTGGTAGATTCCAGTTTTCCTTATATAAGATATTGTATTATTATTATTATTATTATTATTATTTAAATACAGTGATAGATTACTGTTTGTCTTATATTATTTGAGTTATAAGGAATGATGTCCCTGGGTCAACAACACAATATATTTAATTATTATTACATGTAGTAGTGGATTCCAGTTTGTCTTATATTAAATATTGTATTATTATTATTATTATTATTATTATTTAAATACAGTGATAGATTACTGTTTGTCTTATATTAGATGAGTTATAAGGAATGCTGTCCCTGGGTCAACATAAAAATATGATGTCCCTGGGTCAACATAAAAATATGATGTCCCTGGGTCAACACAATATATTTAATTGTTATTACATATAGTAGTGGATTCCAGTTTGTCTTATATTAAATATTATATTATTATTATTATTATTATAATTTAAATACAGTATTATATTACTGTTTGTCTTATATTATATGAGTTATAAGGAATGATGTCCCTGGGTCAACAACACAATATATTTAATTATTATTACATATAGTAGTGGATTCCAGTTTGTCTTATATTAAATATTATATTATTATTATTATTATTATAATTTAAATACAGTATTATATTACTGTTTGTCTTATATTATATAAGTTCTAAGGAATGATGTCCCTGGGTCAACAACGCAATATATTTCATTATTATTACATTGGTATGCTAAATTACAGTGTTTCTTGTATATATATATATATATATATATATATATATATATATATTTAAATATTATATTATAATTATTATTTAAATAGGCTACAGCGATTGAATAACCCGCATTATTGGTATTTGGTCCCATCCGCGAAAGTGGATTAGTATAAGGGTCGGCTAAACGAATGCACGGGAAAAAGTAATAAATCAACGGGAGAAAGTGATCCGGCTAAACGATCACGGCTCGGGGGAAACACCACACCGTATGAGGGGGCGCCGGGGTTTGGTCGATTTGCACCTTATATGAGCAGCTTAGATTAATTTAATTAATTAATTAATCGTGAAATTGAAATTAGCACATTATACTGAGTAGAGTATTGAGTAGCATATACGGACACATTTGAAATTATAAATGTTAAAGAAATTGCACTTACCTCCGTAAAATGAAGTAGAGACGTTGAAGGCTCAAGGCTGCCAAACTCAAAATGTGGCGATCAATCTGGATGATGTCACGTGATAAATATGATTGGTTGATCAATTTGATGAATCTGATTGGTTGATCAATTTTACCTTAAGCACCTCCCTTGTTGTCCCAGGAACACGTCTAACTCGGCAGAATCAGGATATGCATAGGTGGAGACAGAGCGCTCACCACACACCAGCTATAGATGGAGACAGAGCACTCACCACACACCAGCTATAGATGGAGACAGAGCACTCACCACACACCAGATATAGATGGAGACAGAGCGCTCACCACACACCAGCTATAGATGGAGACAGAGCACTCACCACACACCAGCTATAGATGGAGACAGAGCGCTCACCACACACCAGCTATAGATGGAGACAGAGCACTCACCACACACCAGATATAGGTGGAGACAGAGCGCTCACCACACACCAGCTATAGGTGGAGACAGAGCGCTCACCACACACCAGCTATAGATGGAGACAGAGCACTCACCACACACCAGATATAGATGGAGACAGAGCACTCACCAGACACCAGCTATAGGTGGAGACAGAGCACTCACCACACACCAGCTATAGATGGAGACAGAGCACTCACCACACACCAGCTATAGATGGAGACAGAGCACTCACCACACACCAGCTATAGATGGAGACAGAGCACTCACCACACACCAGATATAGATGGAGACAGAGCACTCACCAGACACCAGCTATAGGTGGAGACAGAGCACTCACCACACACCAGATATAGATGGAGACAGAGCACTCACCACACACCAGCTATAGATGGAGACAGAGCACTCACCACACACCAGCTATAGATGGAGACAGAGCACTCACCACACACCAGCTATAGGTGGAGACAGAGCGCTCACCACACACCAGCTATAGATGGAGACAGAGCACTCACCACACACCAGATGGAGACAGAGCACTCACCACACACCAGCTATAGATGGAGACAGAGCACTCACCACACACCAGATATAGATGGAGACAGAGCACTCACCAGACACCAGCTATAGGTGGAGACAGAGCACTCACCACACACCAGATATAGATGGAGACAGAGCACTCACCACACACCAGCTATAGATGGAGACAGAGCACTCACCACACACCAGCTATAGATGGAGACAGAGCACTCACCACACACCAGCTATAGGTGGAGACAGAGCGCTCACCACACACCAGCTATAGATGGAGACAGAGCACTCACCACACACCAGATATAGATGGAGACAGAGCACTCACCAGACACCAGCTATAGGTGGAGACAGAGCACTCACCACACACCAGATATAGATGGAGACAGAGCACTCACCACACACCAGCTATAGATGGAGACAGAGCACTCACCACACACCAGATATAGGTGGAGACAGAGCGCTCACCACACACCAGCTATAGATGGAGACAGAGCACTCAGCACACACCAGCTATAGATGGAGACAGAGCACTCACCACACACCAGATATAGATGGAGACAGAGCACTCACCACACACCAGCTATAGATGGAGACAGAGCACTCACCACACACCAGATATAGGTGGAGACAGAGCGCTCACCACACACCAGCTATAGGTGGAGACAGAGCGCTCACCACACACCAGCTATAGATGGAGACAGAGCACTCACCACACACCAGCTATAGATGGAGACAGAGCACTCACCACACACCAGATATAGGTGGAGACAGAGCGCTCACCAAACACCAGCTATAGATGGAGACAGAGCGCTCACCACACACAGGCTATAGGTGGAGACAGAGCACTCACCACACCAGCTATAGGTGGAGACAGAGCGCTCACCACACACCAGCTATAGGTGGAGACAGAGCGCTCACCACACACCAGCTATAGATGGAGACAGAGCGCTCACCACACACCAGCTATAGATGGAGACAGAGCGCTCACCACACACAGGCTATAGGTGGAGACAGAGCACTCACCACACACCAGCTATAGATGGAGACAGAGCACTCACCACACACCAGATATAGGTGGAGACAGAGCGCTCACCAAACACCAGCTATAGGTTGAGACAGAGCACTCACCACACACCAGCTATAGATGGAGACAGAGCACTCACCACACACCAGATATAGGTGGAGACAGAGCGCTCACCAAACACCAGCTATAGATGGAGACAGAGCGCTCACCACACACAGGCTATAGGTGGAGACAGAGCACTCACCACACACCAGCTATAGGTGGAGACAGAGCTCTCACACACCAGCTATAGGTGGAGACAGAGCGCTCACCACACACCAGCTATAGGTGGAGACAGAGCGCTCACCACACACCAGCTATAGGTTGAGACAGAGCGCTCACCACACACCAGCTATAGGTGGAGACAGAGCGCTCACCACACACCAGCTATAGGTGGAGACAGAGCGCTCACCACACACCAGCTATAGGTTGAGACAGAGCGCTCACCACACACCAGCTATAGGTGGAGACAGAGCGCTCACCACACACCAGCTATAGGTGGAGACAGAGCACTCACCACACACCAGCTATAGATGGAGACAGAGCACTCACCACACACCAGCTATAGATGGAGACAGAGCGCTCACCACACACCAGCTATAGGTGGAGACAGAGCGCTCACCACACACCAGCTATAGATGGAGACAGAGCACTCACCACACACCAGCTATAGATGGAGACAGAGCGCTCACCACACACCAGCTATAGGTGGAGACAGAGCGCTCACCACACACCAGCTATAGGTGTAGACAGAGCGCTCACCACACACCAGCTATAGATGGAGACAGAGCACTCACCACACACCAAATATAGGTGGAGACAGAGCGCTCACCACACACCAGCTATAGATGGAGACAGTGCACTCACCAGACACCAGCTATAGGTGGAGACAGTGCACTCACCACACACCAGCTATAGGTGGAGACAGAGCGCTCACCACACACCAGCTATAGATGGAGACAGAGCACTCACCACACATCAAATATAGGTGGAGACAGAGCGCTCACACACCAGCTATAGGTGGAGACAGAGCACTCACCACACATCAAATATAGGTGGAGACAGAGCGCTCACCACACACCAGCTATAGATGGAGACAGAGCACTCACCACACACCAGATATAGGTGGAGACAGTGCACTCACCAGACACCAGCTATAGGTGGAGACAGTGCACTCACCACACACCAGCTATAGGTGGAGACAGAGCGCTCACCACACACCAGCTATAGATGGAGACAGAGCACTCACCACACACCAGATTTAGGTGGAGACAGTGCACTCACCAGACACCAGCTATAGATGGAGACAGAGCGCTCACCAGACACCAGCTATAGGTGGAGACAGAGCGCTCACCACACACCAGCTATAGGTGGAGACAGAGCGCTCACCACACACCAGCTATAGATGGAGACAGAGCGCTCACCACACACCAGCTATAGGTGGAGACAGAGCACTCACCACACACCAGCTATAGGTGGAGACAGAGCGCTCACCACACACCAGCTATAGATGGAGACAGAGCGCTCACCACCCACCAGCTATAGGTGGAGACAGAGCACTCACCACACACCAGATATAGGTGGAGACAGAGCTCTCACACACCAGCTATAGGTGGAGACAGAGCGCTCACCACACACCAGCTATAGGTGGAGACAGAGCACTCACCACACACCAGATATAGGTGGAGACAGAGCTCTCACACACCAGCTATAGGTGGAGACAGAGCGCTCACCAGACACCAGCTATATGTGGAGACAGAGCGCTCACCACACACCAGCTATAGGTGGAGACAGAGCGCTCACCACACACCAGCTATAGGTGGAGACAGAGCTCTCACACACCAGCTATAGGTGGAGACAGAGCGCTCACCACACACCAGCTATAGGTGGAGACAGAGCGCTCACCACACACCAGCTATAGATGGAGACAGAGCGCTCACCACACACCAGCTATAGGTGGAGACAGAGCGCTCACCACACACCAGCTATAGATGGAGACAGAGCGCTCACCACACACCAGCTATAGGTGGAGACAGAGCGCTCACTACACACCAGCTATAGATGGAGACAGTGCACTCACCACACACCAGCTATAGGTGGAGACAGAGCTCTCACACACCAGCTATAGGTGGAGACAGAGCGCTCACCACACACCAGCTATAGATGGAGACAGAGCACTCACCACACACCAGATATAGGTGGAGACAGTGCACTCACCACACACCAGCTATAGGTGGAGACAGAGCGCTCACCAAACACCAGCTATAGATGGAGACAGAGCGCTCACCACACACAGGCTATAGGTGGAGACAGAGCACTCACCACACACCAGCTATAGGTGGAGACAGAGCTCTCACACACCAGCTATAGGTGGAGACAGAGCGCTCACCACACACCAGCTATAGGTTGAGACAGAGCGCTCACCACACACCAGCTATAGGTGGAGACAGAGCGCTCACCACACACCAGCTATAGGTGGAGACAGAGCACTCACCACACACCAGCTATAGGTGGAGACAGAGCGCTCACCACACACCAGCTATAGATGGAGACAGAGCACTCACCACACACCAGCTATAGGTGGAGACAGAGCACTCAGCACACACCAGCTATAGATGGAGACAGAGCGCTCACCACACACCAGCTATAGGTGGAGACAGAGCGCTCACCACACACCAGCTATAGGTGGAGACAGAGCGCTCACCACACACCAGCTATAGGTGGAGACAGAGCTCTCACACACCAGCTATAGGTGGAGACAGAGCGCTCACCACACACCAGCTATAGATGGAGACAGAGCACTCACCACACACCAGATATAGGTGGAGACAGAGCGCTCACCACACACCAGCTATAGATGGAGACAGAGCACTCACCACACACCAGATATAGGTGGAGACAGTGCACTCACCAGACACCAGCTATAGGTGGAGACAGTGCACTCACCACACACCAGCTATAGGTGGAGACAGAGCGCTCACCACACACCAGCTATGGATGGAGACAGAGCACTCACCACACACCAGATTTAGGTGGAGACAGTGCACTCACCAGACACCAGCTATAGGTGGAGACAGAGCGCTCACCAGACACCAGCTATAGGTGGAGACAGAGCGCTCACCACACACCAGCTATAGGTGGAGACAGAGTGCTCACCAGACACCAGCTATAGGTGGAGACAGAGCACTCACCACACACCAGCTATAGGTGGAGACAGAGCGCTCACCACACACCAGCTATAGATGGAGACAGAGCGCTCACCACACACCAGCTATAGGTGGAGACAGAGCGCTCACCACACACCAGCTATAGGTGGAGACAGAGCACTCACCACACACCAGCTATAGATGGAGACAGAGCACTCACCACACACCAGCTATAGATGGAGACAGAGCGCTCACCACACACCAGCTATAGGTGGAGACAGAGCGCTCACCACACACCAGCTATAGATGGAGACAGAGCACTCACCACACACCAGCTATAGATGGAGACAGAGCGCTCACCACACACCAGCTATAGGTGGAGACAGAGCGCTCACCACACACCAGCTATAGGTGTAGACAGAGCGCTCACCACACACCAGCTATAGATGGAGACAGAGCACTCACCACACACCAAATATAGGTGGAGACAGAGCGCTCACCACACACCAGCTATAGATGGAGACAGTGCACTCACCAGACACCAGCTATAGGTGGAGACAGTGCACTCACCACACACCAGCTATAGGTGGAGACAGAGCGCTCACCACACACCAGCTATAGATGGAGACAGAGCACTCACCACACATCAAATATAGGTGGAGACAGAGCGCTCACACACCAGCTATAGGTGGAGACAGAGCACTCACCACACATCAAATATAGGTGGAGACAGAGCGCTCACCACACACCAGCTATAGATGGAGACAGAGCACTCACCACACACCAGATATAGGTGGAGACAGTGCACTCACCAGACACCAGCTATAGGTGGAGACAGTGCACTCACCACACACCAGCTATAGGTGGAGACAGAGCGCTCACCACACACCAGCTATAGATGGAGACAGAGCACTCACCACACACCAGATTGAGGTGGAGACAGTGCACTCACCAGACACCAGCTATAGATGGAGACAGAGCGCTCACCAGACACCAGCTATAGGTGGAGACAGAGCGCTCACCACACACCAGCTATAGGTGGAGACAGAGCGCTCACCACACACCAGCTATAGATGGAGACAGAGCGCTCACCACACACCAGCTATAGGTGGAGACAGAGCACTCACCACACACCAGCTATAGGTGGAGACAGAGCGCTCACCACACACCAGCTATAGATGGAGACAGAGCGCTCACCACCCACCAGCTATAGGTGGAGACAGAGCACTCACCACACACCAGATATAGGTGGAGACAGAGCTCTCACACACCAGCTATAGGTGGAGACAGAGCGCTCACCACACACCAGCTATAGGTGGAGACAGAGCACTCACCACACACCAGATATAGGTGGAGACAGAGCTCTCACACACCAGCTATAGGTGGAGACAGAGCGCTCACCAGACACCAGCTATATGTGGAGACAGAGCGCTCACCACACACCAGCTATAGGTGGAGACAGAGCGCTCACCACACACCAGCTATAGGTGGAGACAGAGCTCTCACACACCAGCTATAGGTGGAGACAGAGCGCTCACCACACACCAGCTATAGGTGGAGACAGAGCGCTCACCACACACCAGCTATAGATGGAGACAGAGCGCTCACCACACACCAGCTATAGGTGGAGACAGAGCGCTCACCACACACCAGCTATAGATGGAGACAGAGCGCTCACCACACACCAGCTATAGGTGGAGACAGAGCGCTCACTACACACCAGCTATAGATGGAGACAGTGCACTCACCACACACCAGCTATAGGTGGAGACAGAGCTCTCACACACCAGCTATAGGTGGAGACAGAGCGCTCACCACACACCAGCTATAGATGGAGACAGAGCACTCACCACACACCAGATATAGGTGGAGACAGTGCACTCACCACACACCAGCTATAGGTGGAGACAGAGCGCTCACCAAACACCAGCTATAGATGGAGACAGAGCGCTCACCACACACAGGCTATAGGTGGAGACAGAGCACTCACCACACACCAGCTATAGGTGGAGACAGAGCTCTCACACACCAGCTATAGGTGGAGACAGAGCGCTCACCACACACCAGCTATAGGTTGAGACAGAGCGCTCACCACACACCAGCTATAGGTGGAGACAGAGCGCTCACCACACACCAGCTATAGGTGGAGACAGAGCACTCACCACACACCAGCTATAGGTGGAGACAGAGCGCTCACCACACACCAGCTATAGATGGAGACAGAGCACTCACCACACACCAGCTATAGGTGGAGACAGAGCACTCAGCACACACCAGCTATAGATGGAGACAGAGCGCTCACCACACACCAGCTATAGGTGGAGACAGAGCGCTCACCACACACCAGCTATAGGTGGAGACAGAGCGCTCACCACACACCAGCTATAGGTGGAGACAGAGCTCTCACACACCAGCTATAGGTGGAGACAGAGCGCTCACCACACACCAGCTATAGATGGAGACAGAGCACTCACCACACACCAGATATAGGTGGAGACAGAGCGCTCACCACACACCAGCTATAGATGGAGACAGAGCACTCACCACACACCAGATATAGGTGGAGACAGTGCACTCACCAGACACCAGCTATAGGTGGAGACAGTGCACTCACCACACACCAGCTATAGGTGGAGACAGAGCGCTCACCACACACCAGCTATAGATGGAGACAGAGCACTCACCACACACCAGATTTAGGTGGAGACAGTGCACTCACCAGACACCAGCTATAGGTGGAGACAGAGCGCTCACCAGACACCAGCTATAGGTGGAGACAGAGCGCTCACCACACACCAGCTATAGGTGGAGACAGAGTGCTCACCAGACACCAGCTATAGGTGGAGACAGAGCACTCACCACACACCAGCTATAGGTGGAGACAGAGCGCTCACCACACACCAGCTATAGATGGAGACAGAGCGCTCACCACACACCAGCTATAGATGGAGACAGAGCGCTCACCACACACCAGCTATAGGTGGAGACAGAGCACTCACCACACACCAGCTATAGGTGGAGACAGAGCACTCACCACACACCAGATATAGGTGGAGACAGAGCTCTCACACACCAGCTATAGGTGGAGACAGAGCGCTCACCACACACCAGCTATAGGTGGAGACAGAGTGCTCACCAGACACCAGCTATAGGTGGAGACAGAGCACTCACCACACACCAGCTATAGGTGGACACAGAGCGCTCACCACACACCAGCTATAGATGGAGACAGAGCGCTCACCACACACGAGCTATAGGTGGAGACAGAGCACTCACCACACACCAGCTATAGGTGGAGACAGAGCACTCACCACACACCAGATATAGGTGGAGACAGAGCTCTCACACACCAGCTATAGGTGGAGACAGAGCGCTCACCACACACCAGCTATAGGTGGAGACAGAGTGCTCACCAGACACCAGCTATAGGTGGAGACAGAGCACTCACCACACACCAGCTATAGGTGGACACAGAGCGCTCACCACACACCAGCTATAGATGGAGACAGAGCGCTCACCACACACGAGCTATAGGTGGAGACAGAGCACTCACCACACACCAGCTATAGGTGGAGACAGAGCACTCACCACACACCAGATATAGGTGGAGACAGAGCTCTCACACACCAGCTATAGGTGGAGACAGAGCACTCACTACACACCAGCTATAGTTGGAGACAGAGCGCTCACCAGACACCAGCTATATGTGGAGACAGAGCGCTCACCACACACCAGCTATAGGTGGAGACAGAGCGCTCACCAGACACCAGCTATATGTGGAGACAGAGCTCTCACACACCAGCTATAGGTGGAGACAGAGCGCTCACCACACACCAGCTATAGGTGGAGACAGAGCGCTCACCAGACACCAGCTATATGTGGAGACAGAGCACTCACCACACACCAGCTATAGGTGGAGACAGAGCGCTCACCACACACCAGCTATAGGTGGAGACAGAGCGCTCACTACACACCAGCTATAGGTGGAGACAGAGCTCTCACACACCAGCTATAGGTGGAGACAGAGCGCTCACCACACACCAGCTATAGGTGGAGACAGACCGCTCACCACACACCAGCTATAGGTGGAGACAGAGCGCTCACCACACACCAGCTATAGATGGAGACAGAGCGCTCACCACACACCAGCTATAGGTGGAGACAGAGCGCTCACCACACACCAGCTATAGATGGAGACAGAGCGCTCACCACACACCAGCTATAGGTGGAGACAGAGCGCTCACTACACACCAGCTATAGATGGAGACAGAGCGCTCTCCACACACCAGCTATAGGTGGAGACAGAGCGCTCACACACCAGCTATAGGTGGAGACAGAGCGCTCACCACACACCACCTATAGGTGGAGACAGAGCGCTCACCACACACCAGCTATAGTTGGAGACAGAGCGCTCACCACACAACAAGCTATAGGTGGAGACAGAGCGCTCACCACACACCAGCTATAGGTGGAGACAGAGCGCTCACCACACACCAGCTATAGATGGAGACAGAGCGCTCACTACACACCAGCTATAGGTGGAGACAGAGCGCTCACCACACACCAGCTATAGTTGGAGACAGAGCGCTCACCACACACCAGCTATAGGTGGAGACAGAGCGCTCACCACACACCACCTATAGGTGGAGACAGAGCGCTCACCACACACCAGCTATAGGTGGAGACAGAGCGCTCACCACACACCAGCTATAGATAGAGACAGAGCGCTCACCACACACCAGCTATAGATAGAGACAGAGCGCTCACCACACATCAGCTATAGATAGAGACAGAGCGCTCACCACACACCAGCTATAGGTGGAGACAGAGCGCTCACCACACACCAGCTATAGGTGGAGACAGAGCGCTCACCACACACCAGCTATAGATGGAGACAGAGCACTCACCACACACCAGCTATAGGTGGAGACAGAGCGCTCACCACACACCAGCTATAGATGGAGACAGAGCGCTCACCACACACCAGCTATAGATGGAGACAGAGCACTCACCACACACCAGCTATAGGTGGAGACAGAGCGCTCACCACACACCAGCTATAGGTGGAGACAGAGCGCTCACCACCTACTAACTGTTGGGGAATAAAATGGGGTTTTAGGTTTTCAGTTTCAAAGACCAAAGTCTGTTTTTCAAAAAGGCAAATTCAGGAACAGATTATTCTAAAACTTTATTGGAAAAAATGAGAGAGAGTGAAGTGTTTTAAGTATCTCGGGATATGGTTTGACAAAAAAATAATAATTAATTGGAAACTAGCAAGGATACCAAATGTTGTAAGATGTGTGACAGGTGGAGAGAGCAAGGCAGGACCTCATTGAAAGCAGTTTACATTGGGTTAACTAGGGCAGTTCTTGAGTGTGGATGTACAGTTTATCAGTCCGCTTCCAGTACATCAGTAACACAGTGGATGTAATCCACTATCAGGAGTTGAGACTCTGTCGTGGTGCTTTTAAAACAGCCCCATAGCAGCAATTTGCAGCAAGTGGAGATGAATGAAATGCCATTGAATATTAGAAGAAATCAGATACCGGGTAATCTTAAAAGGGCATGAGGAAGATCACCCGACTCAACCTTGTCAAGAAAAGGAAAGACGACAGATTACCAGGTTTGTTTGGATAATATGAGATGTAGGGGAGATAATGTTAATGCCATTATCAGGGAGTAGGGCAGATATGCAGCTTTTAGACTGGGAAAAAGAGAGAAGTTCAGGTTATTAGATATTTAGAGGAACATTATTCTATGTTTATTAAGATATGATGCATCAAAAACAGATGATAGAGTAGCTGCGTTTATTATATCAGAATGAAATGTTAGTTAGTGATCATTTGTCAGTTACAGGAGAATCGTTGGCGTATGGTCAGATTCAAGTGCGCTGACCAGTTTCAAAAACATGCCGTCAGAAACTATCAGGACATTATGTTGGACATAACCCAAACTGCTGACAGAATCAATAAAGTAGGAGTAATAGTGACATTTATCTGGATTGCAGCCCATATACGATGAGTCGGAAATGAGACAAATATGCAACAACAACAACAACAACAACAACAACAACAATAAAACAGAGGTAAATATGGCAGTAAATTATAGTAAGGTGGAAGTTTAAAGCATAATCCAAGCATGAAAAACAAGTGGCAGGAGGAATATGGAAACAAACGTGAGAATTTACTACAGTATGAGCAGAAGAAGGAGGAATCGGAGAAAATAATAGAAAAAAGAAAAGAAAAGGACATTATTTTGAGAATAAGATTTGCTGGATTAAATAGTACAGTTAAAATAACAGGGACATATGAAACTGGGTTGTGTGCGCAGTATCATAGTCGTGAACTAATCTAGAACATGTAAGGTTTTTAAAAAAGAAACAAAAGAAAATATGTGTAGCGTTGGATTAAACTGGGAAGGGTCATCATAACACTATCGCTGTCCTACTGTCAGTTTCACTGCTTCTGTTCTCATTAGTAAAGCTTTGGATAAAAGCGTCTGCTAAATTAATAAATGTAAAATGTAATGTAAATGTAATTATTAATTGTCGGTACATGCAGGAAAGGATGATTCTGAAAGATAGGCTAAGTACAGAAAAAAAAAGTTTTGAAATAAAGGAAATATTACAACTGAATTCAGGGCATGTGGGCAATATTTAGGTTTTTTTTATTTTTTTGTTTTTTTAAGTTGCGCTTATTAGAAGTATATGAGTTTAATTATTATTAAAATGGTGTTTATACTGAATAATAATGTATTTATTTATTTAGTAGCGGATAAAGTATGCTATTTTGATCCACACTCCATTCCAGAAGATGGCGGTAATGCACACTAAAAAGTTGTTTGGCAACCGCCATTAAATATCAGAAGAAGAAGAAGAAGAAGAAGAAGAAGAAGAAGAAGAAGAAGAAGAAGCCCTACGTCTTTCAAAATGCGACAACCAAGTGCTCTGGCGTCATACATGTGCGCAGAGCAAGCAGCTCAGCCATCTTTTATTTTTATTTTATGAATAAAACGCTTTTTAAACCGCGCTCGACTGATCCACTGTGTGATATGATCCTCATAGACTGTGGTCTGAGAGACTAACAGAGAGTTGACTGCAGTGCATCCTCATCATCTGTGTGGCAGGTCAGTAGATGTGTCTTTGTGTATTAAACTGGTTATTATTACTTTATCAAAATCACCATGGTAACCATAGTTTACACTGGAGTGCCATAGTTATTGTCCCTACTGTAAAATGATGAAGCTTTCACAATCTTTAATTAAATTACAATTGAATAGTCTTTGGTATTTGCTATTAATTCTATTTTATATCTATATATTCTAGGCTCTGGGAGTAAATAGTCATGACAGGTGAGTGTGATTTAATAATAACTTCTAAAATAAGATGATGGTTCACAAGATTGACTGTAATTATACAGATTCAAAACATGTATTATGAAGCTCCTAGGTTTGTATTTACAAGCAAAGGATGAGTATATGTGTGTGTATATAGACTTCAAATGGGTTTGTTAATTTTGTAGTCCTAAAACTGAAGAACATTTTCCATCGGTTCTCTCAGGAATTTCCTAATCTGGTTAATTTTCTTAATTTCTTTAGTCACATGAGTCTTGCCTCAAACCTGAATTTTAAAGCTACTGCATTGTTTTGTTTTTTTAAAGAAGTTAATTTGGATGGTAAATGAGGAAACGGCACCAACAAAAATGGCACCAAAGTTTGTCTAGTAAGAAATATACATATTATTAATGCAACACAGTTTATATCTCAAGCATCTTGTGGGAGACGTGCAGTGGAGATGGCTCTATAAAGCTTGCGTGTCATGCTGTTTCTGTCACTGTTTCTGTCCCCAGAGAGAGTGTTTGTGTTTGCTGATGAAGAGGAGCTCTTCAGTGTGATGAAGGACCTGGACTGTCTCTACTGTAGGAATCCAGTGGCTGCATCGAAACATCACATCAAAAAAAGACACCTCAGATTTGCTATATATTATAAGGATTCTGGCATTGGTAATTGAGCATTTCCTGATCCGCTGTTGTGTGCAGAGGTCGTGATGTGCTGACGCCGGTCTCTAACGCGTGTGTTGTTGTGACAGGGAAGTTCTCCATCCCCTGCTACTGTGCGGACGGAGGCCACGGCCGGAGCCACTGGCATTGCCCGATGTGCACCAAAATACTGCAGAGGACGAAGGACTACAAAATCCATGTCACCAACCATGGTTTGTGCCTTTTTACATACATTTCGTTTTGAATTATCTGATAGGAGTGGAATTACTTTTACTCAATATATTGTATAATTGAAAATTAATGGGGCATAAAAATAAAAAATAAACGTTTGGTTCTGGTTGGTTGTCAGTTGAGGTCATGGGTCGGTAGGGATTTATTTTTATTTTTTTATTTTACTTTACAGTAGCGATGGATACTCTATTTTTTCATGACATAATAAAAAAAATTACCTAGACCCACACATTTTGTGAATATTCAATTTATTCTGTTAAAAAAAATGTTTTGGCTCAGTCTGAACATGTTGAACAATGATTATTAAATCAAACAACAATATTGTTGATGATAAATTCAAAGTATTTTTTTTTCTTTTCAAAACGCTATAAATCCATCCATTTTTTCCAAAATTTTATGGTTTGTCTTTTTTTTTTTAAGTATTTTGTCTTTTATTTTTCGTGTTCGCATTTATGAGAAAATAACGATGTTACGGACGTGACAGTTCTCGGTTACGGACGCGACCGCTCTGAAAGCGGCACTAAAAGACTTAAGAACTTTCACAGAGATCTCTTAAAGCCTTTCTTTAAAGCGAATTTTGTTTTGTATTAATTGTATCTTAATTTTAATCAATGTTTCATTAACCAATTCCCTGGATTTAATAAATAAAAAGTAAATATAGCAGACAATAGCAGATAATCACGACACGGAGGCGCCGGCGCCTGAACTGGAGCTTAAGCTTTTATCCATGAACCGAAACTCAGTGTATAAGGTAGACTACTCGCCTCACAGACCTAAACAAATTAGAAATATATATATTATTTAAAGAAAGCTTGAAATCTCTACTTTTAAACAGAACCATTCAAAACAAAATAAAACTATGTAATCCGTATGAAATGTGCATTTCTCTCCGGCGCGGTCAAACCGTTCTTGTCTGTCAGTCATATAATGCAGGTCTATAGGCACTGTCTCCAAAAGCATGCAGAGAAAAGTCCAAATTAAACATTCCCCATCGTAAGTGCACATTGATGGCCTAAGCTCGCGCGAACTCATCCGGGAGTGTTGAGTTTTCACTTATTCCCAATTTGTAAGCCTTCTATCTTGACACACGACTCGCTTCATTGTTCAGGCCAATCAGAGGCATATGTTGAGCCGTACAGCCAATCACACGCGTTTCTGCTGGGTTTAAAAATGCAACGTCCAATTGAAGGCGGTTAGATTAGTTTCCGGGGAAGAAATCCGGTGTAAACAGATCAGATGGACGTGGATGGATTGTGTAAAAGAGATAAAAACAATATAAATACTGTTGGTTTTATCACACAAACCGCTTGTTTCGTGTCTTAGGCCATCAATGTGCACTTACGATGGGAACTTGTGTAATTTGGACTTTTCTCTGCATGCTTTTGGAGACAGTGCCTATAGACCTGCATTATATGACTGACAGACAAGAACGGTTTGACCTAAAAATATCAAAATTTAAACTACAGCGGAGACAAAGACACCTACATCTTGGATGGACTTCAGGTAAGATAAAACATACCAACATTTAATTTCAAAGTGAACTATCCCTTTAACAGCGCCGCCAAGTTGGATTGCGTAGAACGTTCAACGAATTCTGATTAGTGGAGAGGATGTATCGCGTTTAGGCTAAAAATAGGTTCGGCGCTTCGCGGTTTGGAAAGAAACTGCAGGCCTACATTTTAAACAAGGAAATATTGCGGTTTGGCATGAGACGTTTAGGAGCAGTGAATAGAGTCAGTACACAGCTAAATGACATCACAAACTTATTTTTTTATTAGTTTTGGAAAAGATTTAATTTCTATTGTATCATTTTCCCCAAGCTCATAAAATAAATTTGGGTCGCACACAAATCGACAGGGTTGGTCGGAAACCAGAACCAAACAAAAACATGTTTTAGGCCTGGAATATCATATCTGAATATGGGTGTAAACACATGTCTCTATATTGTTCTCATAAGTTTTGGACTTACTTGTTTATCATTATTGGCGCTGGCCCTATTATAGAATAAAGCAAACTTTCTAAGATTTTAGTTTATCAACTACACTCTGTCTACATTCTGTTCACTGTTTCTCTCATTGCATTCTGGGATGTGTTAACATTATTGAATTGAGTTCAAATGTGCACTGAAAGGATATTTTTCCTTCAATATATCAAACCAAATTTTATTCAGACACCTTCAACGTTTCTCGCATTATCAGTTTATTCACTATAGTTTAGAAAATAGTAATAACACATGACCAGAGTTATCAGTTGATGTTTTGTCCGTCCTTCTGTTAGTCTGTCTCACACATGAATTATGCTGAATATCTGTCAGCTGGTAAATCTAACTACACAATTACATAATACCAGTTTAGCTCAACCAGTGACCAAGCAATGCTTCACTGTGTTCAGTGTGTGTGTAAAAAGAGCATTAGCAATTAAAGAAGAAACACTGAAGAAAACATGATCAGCTCAAAGTGTTTGAATCATTTTTGGTCCCAAATTTGTATAAATTTCACTGTTAGTCACTGTATGAATAATATTTGGGTATAATATGTCACAGTTTGCTTTATTTTGCTCTCCTCTCTTACATAAATGAACTATAGTGTCCTGCACACACTAGTGAAAATATATACAAATGATACCCGGTGTCTGAATAATCTTGGGTTGACTGTATAACTGTAACTTTTGTCATTTCTCTGTTCTCTGAGTATAAGCCTGCACTTATTAACATCCTTCAATTATGTTCTGTTTCATGCAATTGCAGGTGTTGAGATGACAGACAAATCCACAGGTGAGAAATGGCATTTAATCATGTTCAGTGATGTTTATACATTGATTTAATTAATGGCTGTGCTCAAAACCACAGCAACTGCCCAGTCGTTCAGTAGTGACTAAATGTCACATTGAGCCGAAGTCTTTTCTGCTTAACTGTGCCGTATATCCGAATATATGCTATATCAAACGGCTTCTGGGAGGAGGACACGTGTGGGCGGGGCTTGATTTTGTCCGTGGGGAATTTATTGGATGGTTGTGGTTTGCTATTGGTGGATCTGTTGTGAGTGACAGGTTATAGCCCCGCCCCCGTCATCAGAGAAGAGAAGCAGAGGAAGGGGAAGTTATTTAGATTAGAGATTACAAGTCACATAAATGTTTCCCACACAGATTCAGGTTTAATAGATGCATGTACGTTCAGTGCGCTGAGCAACAGAAATGGTAAATGCCTGTGACATGTCGCTAATGTGAATGACCGCGGCTTGCACAATGTCCACCACACCTGACGCGAGCGGCCTGACAAAAGACAACCATTATAATCAGTGATGCTGTGCGACAGTAAACTAATGTCCGCTCTTCTTCTGCTGAACTTCAAGCGCTCAAGCAGCTTCTGAACCGATGCATTAGCCACGACTCGAGCTGTGGCTGCGCGGCCGCTTCCGGGGTCAGGCGCGCGGTTAAAGGCACACTATGGAAGATTTTTGGATCAAATATCCCAAAACCACTAGAACAATGTTATATATTTTGTTTATTTGTGTACTTATTTTCCAAATGTTTAAATCCAGAGAAATACGCAGTTTTAATCAGGACACGGACTGTACATCAATGACATCATACCGACTAGAGGTCGACCGATTAATCGGTTTTGCTGATATATCGGTGCCGATAGTTGATTGGTGGAACTATAGTTATTGGAAAAAAATCCCCACCGATAGTTTTTCAGGGTTGCGTCTGTTGCTGGAGCGGCTGAGAAGCGCTGTCATTACACAGCAGGAGAGCGCTGAGGAGAGACTGCTGGCATTAGAGCGAGAGCGCCCTCTAGAGGACAAATAACACTGGCTTAGTTGTTTATGTTAACTGGTGAGGCAGCGCGCGGCACAGAGAGAACACGGAGAGCGCTGACACTTAAAGGAGAACTCCGGTCAATTTTAAAGGATGTGTAGGTAAGAATTGTCTAAATAACTTTTTTTTAAATTGGCTTAAACTGTCTTTATATACCAATACATAATTAAAATGCAAGTACTTTGAAAAAGAGAGTATAAAAATTGAGTGACTATAGTGTATTTAATCTTCAAAAAACACAGCTCATTAATTCCTACCGGGACGAAACAAGTGATTGGCTTGCGCGACTGTCACTCTCCATAAATGTTGAAGTATTATTCATTGATAGTTTGTTCATTTCAACATTTAGTAATACATTTTAAATTGAGTTTTAATTTTTATAATCTGTTATTACTTTAATGTACTATGAACTAACATGAATGATCAAGGTACAATTGTATTGCTCAAATATTAATACATGCCGTAAAAACGTATATTGTATATTGTATAATGCATATAGTTCATGAAAGCTAGCTAATACATCCTTGTTAACGAATAGGACTTGCAAAGTGTTACCTATGAAACTGACATGTTTCTAGGTTATAGCTAAAGAAACACATTTGACCTGTAATATTTTAATGTTTAAATTATTTTCTGTAGAGTTCGTTCTGTAGAGCTTCTCATTTTAATATATTCATATTTATTTAATTTAGCAGATTTCAGTTCAGCACTGTTTAACTGAGTTTACAGCACTGAGTGTTATGTTGGTTTAAATCCAGTATCCTTTTAAAAACATATCGGTTGAATAATCGGTTATCGGTATGTACGGTCAAACCTAAATATCGGTATCGGTAAAATCCACTATCGGTCGACCTCTAAGTTACCCTTGATTTCCGGTTTTATTCTGTATAAACCATGGAAACACTAAAGATGCTTTAATATATTATGTGCTTTGTGTGACAGGTCCAACTGTTTGCATACATTCATCGACAAGAAAACTAGTCATTGTTATAAACTCAACACAGTTAGTCTAATTGTTTAAATCTGGTTTTGTGGATTTACAGCGAGTACCATATTTAGCAGACCGGCGCCTGCACATGATAAAAGCTCCACTGCTCTCGGCCTCGTTTCGCTCTTCGTAACGTTACACAAATCTTTAATGCATTACCGGTGTACATGCAAGTATTTAAGACATTTTGCATGTATATACTCTATTTATACATAATGTAGCCTATATTATATATAAATATAATTTGTGTGTGTGTGTGTGTGTGTGTGTGATTATTATGTAAAAACTTTTATTTTGGATGCGATTAATCATTGCCCAGCCCTAATTATATAATACAATTCTTAAATAATACAATTTAATTGCATCTTAACTAAATTCCATCATATGCAGTTAAAGAGTGAGAAAAGCTGACGTTATAGCTTCCGCTGTGAGGTTTCTCAGAATAACAGATGCACGTGTGTGTGTGTGTGTACGGCTGGAGAGCGCTGTAATCTGGGGCTAAAGGAGTTTATTGGGAGAACTGGTGAGACTGGCACACTGGCGTCGCTCGAGGATCAGGCGGAGTGTAGTTGCGGGAGCAGTCGCTCATTATCATATAAAGAGACAGAAACGGGTCGCTGTGAACAGAGCTGTTTTTGAGGAGGTAAAAGCGTGTTTTTTACACAACCATTGAGGAATTTAACCAAAGTATGTTACAAACTGTACATGAAGACCCTAAAGAATCACACTAACTGTGGAAATGGGCATCCGATGACCCCTTTAACCCCTTATCAAGCGCCCCCCTTTTTTTTTTATAGACATGAAAATGCACATTCCGAACTTAAATGGTTGTAATTCAAGAATGCTTTGGAATATGGATGTAAGATTGGTCTTGTTTTAAAGAAGACATTTGGAAGATTTAGGAATAAATTAAGAAAGTTAAACAGAAAAAAAGTTATAGAAGTTTTAGTTTATGAAAATGTACAACGTTAAAAATTTAATTATTCATATTTTATATAAAATATATATTTTCAAAACCTGGTGGACCCTAAAACTGCAAAAAAATAAGCGTTCAGTGAGATTTAGTTTGGGCGCAGTACCACACTTCTCCACTAGTGGACATTACTGCCCATCTAAGGGCGCCTCCATTTCCATATGTTGTTTGAGTCTGAACCATTATTTTTACAATTTTCATACAATTTATGAAGTAGACATCCTATTCAGAAGTAGTGTTGTAAGTTTGGCAGATTTTGAAATAAACTCAACCTCTAAGAAACAGAAAGATCACGTATGTGCATTATAGCTCGCTGCCACATCACTAATGCTGAATCTATTATTATTTCTTTATATTTAAAACATTTTCAGACCTTTTTTTCTAAAAGAATTGAGTGGATGCTGTCTTTTGAACTCTTGGCATGAAAACAAACTGAGCTTTCTACCATTCTTTCATGATTTTTCATGTTCATCACTATTTCAAAATAAAGGTCTGGGGTCTCATTTATAAAGCATGCGTACGCACAAAACGGGGCTGGAAACGTACGTACGCCAGTTCCCACGCAAAAGTTGTGATCTATAAAAAACTAACTTAATGGGAGAATGTGCGCACCTTTAAGCAAACTTTGAGCCGTGCGTACGCACATTCTGGAGACAAAGGGAATTGGCGACACTGATGGTGAGCTGGAGTTAAATGTCTTTTTGGTCACTTTTAGTTATTTTTAGACAGAAAATCGAAATAAAATTATACATATACAGAAATATAATTCAAATATAATTTCACTCACCAAGCCTATCACTTGAAGCAAATATCCACACCTTAAATGTGCGCGCCAGTGAGCGCGTTGGGCCGTTAGTGAAACTGACGCATGTGCATATCTAACGGCAGATGAAGTAAAACTGTAAATCTTCATTATGAGTCCTAATCATAAATAGGCTACAGTGCATGTTCACAATAACAGTTTAAATAAAATAATGATTTAAACTATGTTTTACTTCTGATTACTAAATATTACATTTAGATTAAATATGACATTCTCATTAATGGAGTTAAACACTTAAACTAGCAACATGAAATTTACTGAAAAGTTAAAATAGCCTATAGAGCTGGTAAGTCCCGCCCCCTCCGCTAACCCCGCTGGACCTCAAAGTTGAAAAACCGTCAATGCAAGTGAATGGGAGAAAATTATTATTTTCTGGTCCCGTTTGAATTGTGCCATGAATGTGAACATATGTTGTCTGTGAATTTTTTATATAATCTTTCATGTTACAAGTTTGACAGTATATGGTATGATTCGTCGGCTAGCAGTTGTGGAAAAGACATAACGAGAAAGACTACATGTCGCCTATGTGACGTCACCGCATAAAGTTGGTTTTCGCCAACCTCAACGATTTTGTCCTCTCCCTGAAAGAAGGCGGTGAAGTGCACCAAAGACAGCCATGTCTAGCGGGATCCGTGAGCTAGAGCCGTGAGCTAGTGGTGTTGACGTTTCAAACGCGTCGACAGCAGCGAAGAGTTGTAGTCCACAAAGTGCTCTCACACAAAGTCTACCCGTATCAAACTTCTACCCGCTAAATTGTAGCATTTTTCACACGAAAGATTATTTAAAAAATTCACAGTCAACATATGTTCACATTCATGGCACAATTCAAACGGGACCAGAAAATAATTATTTTCTCCCATTCACTTGCATTGACGGTTTTTCAACTTTAAGGTCCAGCGGGGTTAGCGGAGGGGGCGGGACTTACCAGCTCTATATATATAAATAGCCTATATATATTTGTCGTGGATGCAGTGCTTTTGAACACTTTTCCTTTGGCATGCTGTGTTTCAATGTTTTAACTACAGAGATAATGCTTCTCATGATAATAGCAGATTGTGCAAATATAATGCACAACAAGGTCGATCGGTTTCAATTAGAAATATAAATCAATTAAAAATACTATTTGGTCAGTGGAAAAGATTGAGAAAAACTTTCTCTGAAATGTATTTTACACTATTTGATTTATTTATTCAAAAACAAGGCAAGGTTAGGCTACTAAATGATTTTTATTAATGTAATGTGACGACACATCCGTATTTCATATTTTCCTAATGTCTTGTACCGTTAAACATGTTATCACGTGGATGAATAATCATATGCAAATGATATGCAGATGAGGATATGCATAGTAAAACTAGGCGTTGTAAGCTCATATATGGTTATTTCGGGGAGGAGACGCATGTGCGCACAGTCGTCCGCTGACTGGGATTTCTAAAGTGAATCCTGCGCAGGTTCTGGCGTACGCACGGTTTTGTAAGTCTTAATATTTTTTTGCGTATGCCATTTTGGGCTTTCGGGCGCACGTACACTTTTAGTAAGGATCCTACGCACAGTTTTATAAATGAGACCCCTGAACACGCCTGAGGAGTATGAACATATTCTTGTTGCAAATTGATAAATTACGACTCCTCTGTAATTTATTTAGAAAATCAGTCACCAAATATGTAAACTAGAGATTGGAAGCTTTCAAATGATATATAGTTTGTCAGGATTAGTTTAGGTTTAGTATAGGATATTACTGTTTAAAATATGTAATGGCTGTGGTGCCAAACAAATTCACGTGCGTACGAACGTGTTGTGAATTAGGCGGAGATTTTTTCGTGAGAAGTTCTCCTGTGCGTACAAATAGCAAATAATCCTAGCAATAATTAGTGAATGAGACCCGTTGTGCCTCCAGAAGCAGGATTGGACAAACACCCCCGGTCTAAACCATTTTCCCCTTTTCCAGTTGAGCTTCAACCCACAAGCGTCCTGCTGGAGACCCTGCAGACCGACACTGACGACAGGACGACGGGGGACAAGTCCTCGTGCCAGAAGTGTGGCGTCCACTTCACCACCACATCTAACCTGAGGCGGCACCAGAGGCTCCAGCACTGCCAGGTCCACGTCATGCCCGTGTTGTGCGTCGATGCCAAAAATGCCATCTATGTCACACCCAAGGACCCGCACGGCCCGCGAGTGCCCGTTCACATCCGCAAGTCCTTCTCCTTACAGATTCTGCTGTGTGAGCTGGAGGAATGCTGGGACTTCATGAAGGCGCAGGCGCAGAGAGGAAACCCAGGGAGAGAGTGCCGTCACCTGATCCGGACGAGCCACGCTCGCCCCTACACCCCCCCGCCTCCGCTGTGTGTGCACTCTCTGGAGGACATGGCCCGCCGCCGCCTGCTGTCCGTGACCCGCACACAGCAGTGCCAGGAGATTCACTCCCGGGCGGGTTTGGACGGGGTGGACTGTGTGTACCCTGTTCTGTGGGGGGGAGCACGAGCTCTCCGAGAGATGCGTGTACTTCTCGGTGTACACCGGCTTCAAGGACAAATGGTGTCAGTTTGGGAGGACACACGTGTCGTTCGACTCCCGGTCCGGCGGCTGGAAGTGTCTGTGTGAGTTCAGGAGAAGCCTCTGCGTGCACAAGTGCTTGTCCATGTGGTGGCTGTTCCAGGAGCGCCCCGAGCTGCTGGGGAACGCCCTGGACATGAGCGCTGATGGTGTGGAGGAGCTGGAGGAGGAGGAGGACGGGGATAAACTGTGTCCAGAGGAGGGGGACGACATCTGCTAGTGTCATCCGTCAACTACACAACAGTCTCGTGTCTTCAGGCAATAAAAGCTCTGGCCATACCCTCGTATTTTGTTAACGGTTGGTTTGTAAAAACTTATGTACTGTGCTATGTTTATGATGTTGCTACACTCAATTCTTAAAGGGATAGTTCACCCAAAAATGAAAATTAGCCCATGATTTCCTCACCCTGAAGCCATCCTAGGTGTATACGACCTTCTTCTTTCAGACGAATATAATCAGAGTTATATTAAACATGTCCTGGCTCTTCCAAGCTTTATAATGGCAGTGAATGGGTTTTTGTTTTTGGAAGTCCATTAAAGTGCATCTATCCATCATAAAAAGTGCATCTATCCATCATAAAAAGTGCATCTATCCATCATAAAAGTGGATCTGTCCATCATAAAAGTGCATCTATCCATCATAAAAGTGCATCTATCATCATAAAAGTGCATCTCCATCATAAAAGTGGATCTGTCCATCATAAAAGTGGATCTATCCGTCATAAAAGTGCATCTATCATCATAAAAGTGCATCTATCGTCATAAAAGTGGATCTGTCCATCATAAAAGTGCATCTATCCATCATAAAAGTGCATCTATCATCATAAAAGTGCATCTATCCGTCATAAAAGTGCATCTATCATCATAAAAGTGCATCTATCCATCATAAAAGTGCATCTATCGTCATAAAAGTGGATCTGTCCATCATAAAAGTGCATCTATCCATCATAAAAGTGCATCTATCATCATAAAAGTGCATCTATCATCATAAAAGTGCATCTATCCATCATAAAAGTGGATCTGTCCATCATAAAAGTGCATCTATCCATCATAAAAGTGCATCTGTCCATCATAAAAGTGGATCTGTCCATCATAAAAGTGAATCTATCCGTCATAAAAGTGCATCTATCATCATAAAAGTGCATCTATCCATCATAAAAGTGCATCTATCCATCATAAAAGTGGATCTGTCCATCATAAAAGTGCATCTATCCATCATAAAAGTGCATCTATCATCATAAAAGTGCATCTATCATCATAAAAGTGCATCTATCCATCATAAAAGTGGATCTGTCCATCATAAAAGTGCATCTATCATCATAAAAGTGCATCTCCATCATAAAAGTGCATCTATCCATCTTAAAAGTGCATCTATCCATCATAAAAGTGGATCTGTCCATCATAAAAGTGCATCTATCCATCATAAAAGTGCATCTATCCATCATAAAAGTGCATCTATCCATCATAAAAGTGCATCTATCATCATAAAAGTGCATCTATCCATCATAAAAGTGCATCTATCATCATAAAAGTGCATCTCCATCATAAAAGTGCATCTATCCATCATAAAAGTGCATCTATCATCATAAAAGTGCATCTATCCATCATAAAAGTGTATCTATCATCATAAAAGTGCATCTATCCATCATAAAAGTGCGTCTATCCATCATAAAAGTGCATCTATCTATCATAAAAGTGCATCTATCATCATAAAAGTGCATCTATCCATCGTAAAAGTGCATCTATCCATCGTAAAAGTGCATCTATCATCATAAAAGTGCATCTATCATCATAAAAGTGCATCTATCCATCATAAAAGTTTGTCTATCCATCATAAAAGTGCATCTATCCATCATAAAAGAGCATCTATCCATCATAAAAGTGCTCCAGCAGCTCCGGGGTTAATGAAAGGCCTTCTGACGCGGAGCGATGCGTTGGTGTAAGAACAATATCCATATTTATAACTTTATCGACTAAAATAACTATCTTCCGGCAGACGGCGTACACAAGTGGACTTACGGCAGAAGAGTGACACTTGTTGGCGCAGAAACGTAAAGATGAACGCGGTCGCCCAGTCCTGTGTTTGAACCGCGAGCGTCGCCAAAGCGTACGCCACTCCCACATCTACACCACAGCGCCAGCGTCCAGTGTTGCTCTTCTGCCGGAACTCCACTTGTGCACGCCGGATATTTTATGGATATTTTTCTTACATAAACACATCGCTTGACTTCAGAAGGCCAGAGCCAGTTCCAGCACTTTTATGATGGATAGATGCACTTTGAGGGACTTTTAAATATAATATATATTTCAAATATACCCATTCACTGCCATTATAAAGCTTGGAAGAGCAGGACTCTAAAAGAAGAAGGTCATACACACCAAGGACGGCTTCAGGGAGAGTAAATCATGGGCTTATTTTCATTTTTGGGTAAACTATCCCTTTAATATATGTTACATTTGTGGTGAAAAAGGTTTTTATGAGATTTAAATCTGATTACACACAATGTTTGTGACGAAATGTGTGGTGATACTTCCAAGGCCAAGTCCAATAACAATTTCAGTAAACCTCAAATCTAGGCCTTGTAAATCCTGAGCATTATGTGACATAATGTCATGCGCCCGATCTAACGAGAAGCATTGATGCACTGAACTTTATAAATGTCCTGGTTTAGTTTGGTCAGATTTTACACTACTCTATGTAAATGATGTTCAGTATTAGCATTTTACTTTGCATGTTTATCTATATTTGGAGAGCAAGGTCTATAATAAAGACATTGAAGGAGTACGGGCTTCAGTGGATGCTAAGCTTTATGCAGTATATTCCTGGTTCAAGGTAAGGTCAAAAGCTGGATCAGGATCAGGATGGAGAACGGAGCTAAGAGAACATGTCAGTTGTGTCCATTTCACTTTGTTTCTCATCCTCGTGACGTCTGAAGACATTCTGTAACAATCACTTATTACAACAAGACACCATAACTGTTATATAGTCCAGTGACAGTGAAGGTCATTTATTTATATTTAAATATATTTCAGGAATTTAGTCAATTGGTGCAAAGTCTGTCTTTCGTCATGTTATTAATTACATACAGTCAACCCAATAATTATTCAGACACCAGATATCATTTTTGATATTTTTTTACTAGTGTGTGCAGGACACTATAGTTAATTTATGTAAGTGAGGAGAGCAAAATAAAGCAAACTGTGACATATTATACACACATATTACAGTGGACTACCAGTAAATGTATACAAAAAATTGGGACATTTTGACCTGACTGTTTTGCTGAAGTGTTTTGACTTTAATTGCTAATGCTCTTTTCACACAGACTGAACACAATGAGGCATTGCTTGGTCACTGGTTGATCTAAACTGGTATTATGTAATTGTGTAGTTAGATTTAACAGCTGACAGATATTCAGCATAATTCATGTGTGAGACAGAAGGACGGACAAAACCTGTCAAATATCAGCTGCGTTCATAACTCTGAGTTCTCGTCATATGTTACTACTATTTTCTAAACCATAGCGAATAAACTGATAATATGAGAAATGTTGAAGGTGTCTGAATATATTTCGGTTTGACTGTATAAAGCAAACGCTTTTTTGTTTTGTTTTTGAAAACTAATCCTTTACAAAAAAGGTAAATATTTTAAAGATGTTTTTATATTAGTGTTGAGCAGAATCGGCACTAGAGACGTGTCACACACACACACACACACACACACACACACACACACACACACACACACACACACACTGCACGCTATCGCGTGTGTAAATGCAACACTTTCAAACATCAAAGGATTGTGCGCTTATGATGCGCGCATGCGCAGATCATATTCCTCCCGAGCAAGACCAGCACTGGTGAGAATAAATGCATTATCTTATCGCCTTCACATTACGCACAATTCATGTCATGTTATTAAGACACGATCGAAATATAAAGATTTTGCTTAGCAAACATATATGGACACTTATAGGCTTAGGGCGCGCGTTTTATCGCATTTTTCCTAATAAAATGATTAAATAAACCCTATAATTAGCAATTAAGATGAGGTTGCCATGGAATTAAAACACCATTTTGACTGAGCGCGTCTGTGTGTTGCTCCTGAATGCTCGGGGATCGGATGCTCCTCATAGAGCAGTGTGTGTGTGCAGATCGGATGGAGTAATGAATGGCTCAACGGTTCGCCTACTTTAGTTCGCTGACCACAGCGCCATTTTACACTGCATGGAGTCGAGCGTGTTGTGGGAGATGAGGGATGCGCTGGGAATTATGCTTTCTGAATGGGAATTGATTATGCCATCACATCCCTATTCCCTACCACTATCTCTTTATGGTTTGAGCATCATCACCACCAGTTTATGCATAACCCCTAATCATCAGCATCATCAGCACCATCGGTTTATGTGTTGAGCATTTACACCATCACTCATGCTTCATCACCACCATTAGTTTATGGATTATGATCAACACCATCAGATTATGGATTATGCATCTCTATCATAATAACCATCAGTTAATTGTCTTGTGCATCAATTTGGCTGCATGAGCATCATCATCATTTGTGCTTCATCTTTGTTATCATTTTTCACTTTTGTGAATGACGATTCCTATTAAAACTTCTGATAAACAGCAGCATTTTAATAACTATACATTGTCATAACTATTAATATCATTTGTAATTATTTTTTAAAGACCGAGTAATTAATAACAGTAATTTAAATACATTTCCCTTGGAAAAAAGGAAAGTAATAGATTGCTCTTAATTTTCTGTAATTTAATGAGTTACTTCTGATACAATTGCATTAAATACTGTATAGACAGAATAAATATAAAACAATAGTGGATTTAACATCTGATGTTTTTATTCTAACCTTCTCCCTTTAAATACTTTGGTCAGTTCAAGAATAAATAATGCAATTTGATATTATTTATTTGAAAGAATTAAAAGAGCCGTTTCTTATACTTCAGGTGAATATGGGATTTATGATGTAATTAGTGAGTAATGCAATTTTAGAGAGATTATTAATCTAATTACACTGTTGAGGATAATTGATAGTTTTTTAGAGTAACTTGCCGAACACTGCATACCCTAAATAAGTTAACTGTTGTAATAAACAATAAACACTGTTGCTAAATAACTAAATGATGTCCTTATTTCTCTCTGGCTAGTGGTACTGAGCTATGAGTGCCAAAGCCGAGCCGGACGTCCCGCCGCGCGATGCAGACGCTCCTCCTGAAAGCAGCGACCGCCTCAAACCCCACGAGACTGCCACGGTCATTCTTCCAGGTACTTAGATCATTACGTAATTGATTAATGACATTAATGCCATCTAAAACTTTGAAAAATATTGTTTTTAATATTTTTTCTCCTTTAAAAGTTAATAATTTTGTCTGTCCAAGGTTGAGCTTGAGAATCGATCAGCTGTTTATATTTTCGTGCAGTTTGATTGACATAATTAAATCTTACTAAACTATTGTTCAGAACTCCAAATAAAAGAGTGGAAAATTGTAGATGCAACTGGCATGAACATAAAATCTATTTAGGCCTACTTTTAGAGCAATTTTATTTGATTTATTTTGAAAAAGCTTGTATTTCTCCATAGCTTCTGCTCATTCGTTGCCAAAAGTGGAGCTGCCTCAAAATGCAATCAGGGCAATTAAAGGCAGTGACCTGGAGGCCGCATCACTTCCTGCTCAGGTTGGAGGGACTATTGTCCATGTTCTGGGCTGGAAGGAGGGAGTCGCGATCCTCCCTGGAAGCAATCTGAAGGTGAGCAGAACATTGTTCATTAACTAGTTATATTTGAATGTCCAATCTGGAAAGAGTGTTTCAAGACTCCGGAAAGCTGTGTTCAGTCAGCATTACTTGAAGGTCATGTCCTCAAGGGTTTGAAGTGACGTGCTGATCGGAGGATCTTCATGTTCACCACAGTGTGTGAAGGCATCTCATAACTGGTCCCGCAGGGCCTTTCTAGCAGCCTTTGTGTAATGCCAGTACACAACATCTCATGAAGCTTGGAGAGAAATCCATCCGTGCTGATCTTGACGGCAACGAGCTTGTTCAAAACCCAGCCCTGAAGTGCAAAGCAGACACCTCTGAGCTGATGTTACAGTGGGAGCTGGTCTGTGTGTTTCTTGTGCTCAACACGGCCCTTTGTTGTCAGAACGAAGAGCTAGTCAGATCAGATTACAACATGTTCTCCACATCTGACAAAATCAGTGATACTTATTTGAAGAGTTAACCAACATGATTGCTGAAAATAATTGTGAAACAGCATCACTGAATACTCAATTAAGTATTTTTTTTGCATTTTAATTTCTAATCAAATTTAATAGATGTCTAAAAACATGAATTAATTTAGCAGATGATTTTATGCAAAGCAACTTACAAATGAGGACTGCAGCAACATAAGCATTTCAGACTAAGAATGCATTACAATGAAAGGTTTTTTCTAACAGAATTCAAAAGATAAGTCAAAACATGAAATGACCTCCTAAATGATTCACATCTGATACTAAAACAATAAATCAAATGTGAACAATTATAGCTAATTAAAGCTTACACACATTTTAGGTGTTGAAATCTAGAAGATGGTACTGGTTACATCCATGGCATTCCCATTGTTTTTGGGAAACAGGTCCTCAACCCAAACACACACTCGACACGTCACCACAATGCCCCTAAAAAAAAAACATTGACATAACAGAAACTCTTTTAAATACCATCAGAAAATAACATTTACATTAACAATCTCTGTTTGCTCGTCTTGCTAAAAATGCACAAAATAACACATTTCAACATTTACTCTCCCTATCCAACCCTGTACAAAGCATGATGGGAAGTGGAAATCCAGTTTCCATATATTTGATTGAACTACTTGATTTAAACATGTTCTTTCAACAGGAAAACATCAATTTAAGCCAAAGTTTAACATAAAGCAATCATGTTTGAACAAGAAACCTGATACAATGGTGTTGTAACGGTCACCAGCTGGAGTGCCCTTGAGTGCCACCTGAGGGCACTCCACATCAAGACTATTATCATTCACTCACAGACTACATCTCCCATCATTCTCTGCCCGGACTCATCATCACTTGTCACTGATCACATTCACCTGTACCTCATTCACTGATTGCATTTCACCTGTGTCTCATCCTGTTAGTCTGTCTATTTATACCTTGTTCATTCATTCACTCACCGCGAAGTCTTGTCTAGTGTTTCACTGCAATTCCGAGCGTTTTCCCTGGTTTCTTGTCTTTTGGTTTTTGGATATCATTCTCTGGTCCCTGGATTACTCTCTTGCCTCTGGTCCCTGCCTGTTTTGTTTGACTGCCTATCTGTGTATGACCCTTGCCTGTACATTGGATTACGCCTCTGGATTGTCCCATACAATAAAGCTGCGTCTGGATCTCAAACCTAGTCTCGGAGCAGTTAATAACAGAGAAACAAAACAGTAGGGATGGCTGACGCGAAACAGTCGTTCCGAAGCTTTGCGAGATCCCGAAGCGCAAATGTTTCGAAACACTGATCCGAAGCGTGATTCAAAACACCCATGTCACGTGACTATGGCCAAACGAAGCCTCGAAGTGTTTCACTTAGTGTTTCATCAGGTGTGATCCGCCGAATCAGCGTTTGATTGACACGGTCGGAAACAGACCACACGATCGCACATCTGTATAAAAGTGAAATCAACGCATATTGACCTCGTGGGTTTTTGTGAGAGGAGTTTGATTTTGAGATAGCGGATTTTTGGTGATATTGACATTTATAGTGCGATTTGTTTAGTTATATTTAGGCTTTCATTTAAATTTACACAACACATTGACTGATAGGCTAGAGACACAGAGTATACATATAGTGACACATTAATAGATACATAGATATAAATATAGACAGCTAGATTAATAGATAGATACATAGATAGATTAAAGATAGGGATAGAAATGTCAACATCAGACCCATCAACACCAGTAGAAACACAGGACAGTTTATGGGAACTTTTTTATACTCGTCGTATCCATCAAACCCAGATGATACACAATGCTACAGCTGATGCCACAGTGGAAGTGAAAAAATACATCAACGATGCGTATTTGCCCAGAACTCATGATCCACTAACTTACTGGAAAGAGAGAGCAGTAATCTTTCCTCATTTGTATGTCATGGCTAAAAAATATCTTTGCCTTCCAGCAACAAGTGTCCCTTGTGAGAGGATTTTTTCAAAGGCTGGAGAAATTATCTGTAAAAAAAGAAGTAGGCTAAGTCCTTCCACAGCAGATAAATTAATATTTTTGAATAAAAATAATCTAAAAAAGTGAGACATTGTGGCTTGATTTATTTTATTAATATTAATTTTGCAGGACCAAAATAATATTATGCACAGTGAGGAGCCTAAGTTACAAGATTCACATATTAGAAAAGTACAATAAAAAAAAAAAAAAAAAAAAATTTAATGGCTCGTCAAGGTTGTTTCAGATCAACAACCTGCAAGTGACCACCGTGGAGGTGTCACCGTGGAGACGGGTGTCGGATTGATTCGAAGCCTCGAAACAATATGGACCATTTGGTTCAACTGTTTCATTGCTTCACGAAGCCTCGATCTGCCCATCACTACAAAACAGGCAGGGACCAGAGGCAAGAGAGTAATCCAGGGACCAGAGGCAAGAGAGTAATCCAGGGACCAGAGAATGATATCCAAAAACCAAAAGACAAGAAACCAGGGAAAATGCTCGGAATTGCAGTGAAACACTAGACAAGACTTCGCGGTGAGTGAATGAATGAACAAGGTATAAATAAACAGACTAACAGGATGAGACACAGGTGAAATGCAATCAGTGAATGAGGTACAGGTGAATGTGATCAGTGACAAGTGATGATGAGTCCGGGCAGAGAATGATGGGAGATGTAGTCTGTGAGTGAATGATAATAGTCTTGATGTGGAGTGCCCTCAGGTGGCTCTCAAGGGCACTCCAGCTGGTGACCGTTTACAGGTGTTAAATCAAAAGGAATTATTTAAATAAAGTGAAAAGCATCAATATTTTTTTTTTACTATTACAATGCACATGAATTTAAGTCAAGTCCTTGACTGTGACAAAAGTTGACTTGACTGAAATGGATGGCATTATAAAAAGAGTGAGCTGAAGAAGATGTTCTTTCTACCAGGCATGCAGAGGTGTGTTGTTACCATAACAGTGCTAAGAAATCCATGTGCTCGCATAATAGGGCCCTGTGATTTTGAGTATATTGAGAAAAGGGGAGGGCCAAACACCGAACCCTGAGGCACCCCATAGGTTAGCCAAACTGATTTACACACTGTTCGCCTCCAAGATACCCTGAAGGATCTGTCTGTCTTAGTACCAAGCCAGTGGAGTGCCGTTCCCATGATGAGCAGTGTGGAGAGGGTAGATCTTGTGATTTAAATTGTCAAAAGCTGCAGACAGATCCAGAAGAAGAATAAAGAATAATCTGGAGGTCACTCTATCACCAGTTGAAGAATTTCAGTGATGGCTAGTCTTTTGTTTTTATCACTTGAGTGGAAAAAATATTATTTTTACTTTACATACACATACATAATCATTTAGTGTGTCGAATGCTTCCTGAAGGCACTGTATATTACTTTATAACAGTAACACTATTCTACTTTTTGCAGCTATGTGTTAGTGATACTGGTTCGCTGGAAGTGATCAGTGAAGGGAAAATAGGCTCTGCTAACCTGACCACCGGAGGAGTTCAGACAAAATCAGCTGATATGGAGCTCAAACAGGGGGAAAAATCAGGTAATTTTTCATTAGATGCCTCTGGATTATTACATCTTTAGCTCATGGCTTTATGATGTTTTGAAGTCTGGCTGTCAATTATAGATATCTATAACTGGAAGTATAGTCAGTCAGGCCAATAACTAACACTATCCAGGAGCCAAAAATGAATAAAATTTGGGTTTGACGAATATATAAAATTTAGCTACTTAACAGTTGGCTAGTCTCTTTATTAGAACCCACAACCAAACACACAAGTTTCCATCCAAGGATTTTTTTTTCTCAGCACATCACGATGGTCCCGTGTACACTTTGTTAGTTTGCTTTACAATTTGACATGAAATAAGTGGAAACTATAAAACTGAACTTTTGTTTTTCACAAGAACTTGGATGGATTTTTAATTTTTAGGTTCAAGGGTAGTAAATGGAAAAACAGCTTGATTATTAGTTTTCACATGTGGGCTGGAACAAAATGCCCCGCCCCTTTCCACTGATTGGTCAACCAAATATCCTAAATTATCCTCTGTAATATTTGTTCATATTCTTAAAGCGTTTATGTGATGAAGACTCAGAGGCGTTCGGATCCATGTGCAATAACTTTAATGATAACACAAACAGACAGAAACAAAGGCAGCAACAGGGCTGTTGAATATAAAGGGGCAGACCAAACTCAGAGTGGTTACCAGGCAAGGGTTGTGGGCAGGCAGCAAACGTTCACAGAGTAGATGGGGATACAGGCTTGAATCGAGGAACCAGGAATGCACGGGAATATGGAGAATAGCTCAGAGTAGCACGTAGTGGCAGTATCAAGACCTCACAGGGAACAAAGGGAAGCGAGGTCCTGATAAAGAGGAGCTAAGTGGGAACAGGTGGCAGAGATAATGGGAATGAGACAGGGATGGAAGGAGGTGATGAGTGATGGGGGTGATGGGAAGTGAAGTCCTAGAACTCAGGACAGAGTGATCTGGTGAAGCCAGGAGGAGGCGTTGTGAAGTGCATCGTGACAGAGCCCCCCTCCTGCGAGCGGCTCCCGAAGCGAGGACCTGAACGGCGACGGGGTCTTCCACGGGGTCTGGGAGCAGGACGATCAGGGTGATTCTGGTGGAAGGTGGTGAGAAGAGCCGGGTCAAGGATGTCTTGGGACCTTTCCCAGGAGCATTCCTCCGGACCGCACCCCTCCCAGTCAATTAGGTACTGGAGGACCCCTCTACGGCGCCTGGAGTCCAGGATCTCTCGCACACGGAAGACCTCCTCGCCTCCGATGTCAATGGGGGGAGCATTCCTCGTCACGACCTCCTCCTGGTCCTCGTCTCTCTCCTGGGTGTTGCAGCGGGTCTGAGGAGAGAGACATGAAAAGTGGGTGAAATACGGTAAGTGGAGGGAAGAGCTAACCTGTAGGAGACAGGGGTGATTTGTCTCAGGATCCGGAAAGGTCCAATGAAACGTGCAGACAACTTTTTGCAGGGGAGTCGGAGACGTAGATCGCGAGTGGACAACCATGCCTACTGGCCTGGTCTGAAGATGGGGCCGCCTCTTCTGCGTCGGTCAGCCTGCTGCCTGAACCGTCCTACAGCACGCTGGAGATGGATGTGGGCGGTGTTCCAGGTCTCCTCACTCCTCCGCAACCATGCGTCCACCGCAGGGAGATCCGTAGGCTCACCAGACCAGGGAAACAATGGAGGTTGGAACCCGAGCACACACTGGAAGGGCGTGAGACCTGTCGACGGCTTGCGGAGAGAATTCTGGGCGTACTCTGCCCACACAAGGAAACGACTCCAGTCTTGTTGATTTCGGTGGCAGTAAGTTCGGAGGAAGCGGATGAGGTCCTGGTTAAGCCTCTCCACCTGTCCGTTGGCCTGTGGGTGGTAACCAGAAGTGAGACTGACATTAATGTTCAATTTACTGCAGAGAGCTTTCCATACCCGGGAGGTGAACTGGGGTCCTCTGTCAGAGACGATATCCTCGGGCAACCCATACAGACGGAAGACATGGTGAAGAAGAGCTTCGGCGATTTGAAGTGCTGTGGGTAGGCCAGTCAGGGGGACGAACCTGCAGGCCTTGGAAAATCGGTCAACCACTGAGAGGATGGTAGTAAAACCCTGAGAGGAAGGCAGATCAGTGACGAAATCCACTGCAATGTGGGACCATGGCCGTTGAGGAACGGGAAGTGGCTGAAGATGTCCGGCCGGCTTTAAGTGGGAGGCCTTTGCGATGTTGCATGTGGAACACTGATGAGTGAATTTGACTACGTCTGCGTGAAGAGTGGACCACCAGAAACGGTTACTGACCAGCAGTTGTGTGGCTGCAATCCCGGGGTGACCAGCGCTGGGCGTGCAATGTACCCACTGAAGAACACGAGTGCGAAGAACCTGTGGTACGAAGACTTGGTCAGGGGAGCATTCCGGAGGGGTTGAATGATTCCCCTGTGCTGTAGAAATCTCAGTCATGATGTCCCACTGAACAGGGGCCACGATGAGGGTAGACGGAAAAATGTACTCGGGCTTGGTATGATCGGATTTACCGTCAAACTGGCGAGATAGGGATGCCTTGCCGTTCTTGGATCCTGGGCGATACGTGATCTTAAAGTTGAACCTCGAGAAGAAGAGAGACCACCTCGCCTGTCGGGCATTCAGACGTTTTGCTGACCTGATGTACTCGAGGTTGCGATGATCGGTGAAAACAGTAAAAGGCAGACGAGCACCCTCCAGCCAATGTCTCCACTCCTCGAAGGCAGCCTTCATGGCCAGAAGCTCCCTGTCTCCCACATCGTAGTTACGTTCAGCCGGAGTGAGCTTACGAGAGTGGAAGGCGCAAGGAAACATCTTGGCAGGACTACCGTGTCGCTGGGACAGAATGGCGCCGATTCCGGAATTCGAAGCGTCTACTTCCACGATGAACTCACGCTCGGGATCCGGATGATGAAGGATGGGAGCCGTAGTGAACTTCTCTTTGAGCCGTTCGAACGCGGAAGAGCATTCTGGAGACCACCTCAAACGTTGCCCCCCCCCTGTAGGAGGGATGTGAGAGGTGCCGCCGTGGTGCTGAAATTCCGAATAAATCTACGGTAGAAATTGGCAAAGCCCAGGAAACGCTGCAATTCTTTCACAGTGGTGGGTCGAGGCCAAGCAACCACTCCTCTGACACTTCTGGACCTTGGCATACAGCTGGTTCTCGATGAGGTGCTGAAGTACGGCTCGCACATCCCAGACGTGTGCTTCGAGGGTCTCAGAGTAGATGAGAATGTCGTCGATGTAGACAATGACTCGCTGGTTTTTTATGTCACAGAAGATCTCATTTACGAAGGCCTGAAAGACAGAAGGACTGTTAGAAAGCCCGAACGGCATAACCCGGTATTCGTAGTGCCTGGTGGTCGTAGAGAAAGCCGTCTTCCACTCGTCACCCTCTCGAATACGAATCAGGTTGTAGTCGTTCCGCAGGTCCAGTTTGGTGAAGAACTTGGCAGTGCGGAGCATCTCCAGAGCTACGGGGACCAGTGGCAGAGGATAGCGGTACTTGACCGTGATCTCGTTGAGACTGCGATAGTCAATACAAGGGCGGAGACCTCCATCCTTCTTCTTGACAAAGAAAAACCCAGCAGAGGCAGGAGAAGTGGAAGGAGTAATGAAGCCCTTAGCGAGTTGTTCCTCAATGTAAGACTTCATCGTGTCGGTCTCAGGTTGAGACAACGGATAGACCCTCCCACGGGGCGGTGCAGCTCCAGGAAGAAACTCAATGGCGCAATCCCAAGGTCGATGTGGAGGAAGTTGAGAGGCCTCTCCTTCACTAAAGGCCAGAGCAAGATCATGGTATTCAGTGGGAACCCCCAATAGGTCAGGATCTTTGGAGTGGCTGGAAACAGTTTCAGGACCTAGGACAGCGGGTTGACAATTAGATAAACAGAGAGATGACCACTGGATTACCTTCCTCTCGTGCCACGAAATGTGGGGGTTGTGCTTCTCCAGCCAGGGGAAACCCAGAATCACAGGGTGCAGTGGTGAATTGATGGTGAAGAGTTGAATGATCTCCGAGTGCTGAGTGCCGACATTAAGGGTTAACTGCTGAGTGATATACTGTATCTTGCCTGATCCCAGAGGTCGTCCGTCTAATGCTGCCACTGCCACCCGGGGTTCACATGGATTGAGAGAGAAATTATGAGCTTTAGCGAAAGCCAGGTCAATAAAATTTCCTGCTGCCCCCGAATCAATTGATGCATTTATATTAACAATCCCTTTATCAGAGCAGAAAGATACTTCTAAAGTAAGAGAACTGGGAGAACGAACACAGGAACTCACCGCAGTTGAATCTCTCGAAGTGGGTCTTACGGGACATGTCAACCTCATGTTACCAGTTCGGGCGCAGTACAGACAGAGGTTGTTGCGCATTCTTCGCTCACGCTCCTCAGTGGTTAAGCGCGTGAAGCCGATTTGCATGGGTTCAGGCTCAGAACTGGCGGAAGGATTTAAAAATACCCGGTGTTTGAGCGGGGTGCGCCGCGCTCGCATCAGATTATCTAGGCGAATGGTTAAGTTCATCAGCTGATTGAGCGTTTTACCCTCATCACGGCAAGCTAGTTCTCCTTGTAAATCGGAATTCAGGCCCTTGCGGTAGAGTAGTTTCAGCGGATCCTCCTCCCAGCCTGTCTGAGCAGCGAAGGTGAGGGTGTAATCCGCCACGGAAGATCCTCCTTGATGAAGAGCCAGTAGCAGCTCGCCCGGTTCCTTTCCGCCGGCTGGATGCTCGAAAACCTCTCTGAATTGGGCGAGAAAGTCATTATAAGAGGGAAACACAAGGTGACCACCTGCCCAAAGCGCTGTCGCCCACTCCAGAGCCTTTCCAGTCAGTAGCGAGCAGATGAAAGAGACGCGGCTGTCATCGTTTACAAAGAGGTGGGACTGCTGGTTAATATACAGAGTGCTTTGCAGAAGAAAACCCTTACACGTTGCTGACGAGCCGTCGTATTTGTCGGGTAGTGACAAACGAGGATTATTGGAAGATGAAAAGTTACTCACGCTGGACGGTGGTTGATCCGGAGGTGCAATGGTTTGAGCGGCGGCGGTTTGCGTCGTGAGGGACCGCATGGATCTCACCAGTTCCTCGGTAAGTGAAGTTAATTTTTCTAGCTGCTGTTGATGAACGACCAGTACGGAAGCTTGATTTGTGACTTCTGATGTGACGATGCAAGGTTGCTGGATCCTGTGTAGGCGAGGTCTTCTGTGATGAAGACTCAGAGGCGTTCGGATCCATGTGCAATAACTTTAATGATAACACAAACAGACAGAAACAAAAGCAGCAACAGGGCTGTTGAATATACAGGGGCAGACCAAACTCAGAGTGGTTACCAGGCAAGGGTCGTGGGCAGGCAGCAAACGTTCACAGAGTAGATGGGGAAACAGGCTTGAATCGAGAAACCAGGAATGCACGGGAATATGGAGAATAGCTCAGAGTAGCACGTAGTGGCAGTATCAAGACCTCGCAGGGAACAAAGGGAAGCGAGGTCCTGATAAAGAGGAGCTAAGTGGGAACAGGTGGCAGAGATAATGGGAATGAGACAGGGATGGAAGGAGGTGATGAGTGACGGGGGTGATGGGAAGTGAAGTCCTAGAACTCAGGACAGAGTGATCTGGTGAAGCCAGGAGGAGGCGTTGTGGAGTGCATCGTGACAGTTTATTGCAACTACATACAGTATAATCTCTCACTAACCAAACAACTGGACCAAGGAATGCCATGCAACTTACAGGTGCCAGAGAAATATTATTAGTTGTTTATTTCAGAAATATTAAATATACCTTGCATCTGCACACACAGTTAACCCTTCCCCGGTTTTATTTATCTGTCCAGCTATCAAAATATGTGTGGCAAAGCTATGCAACACACTGAACAGCGCAGAGCGAATGCATGTACATTGCAGTAAACCGCAGACCCGTATTGATTATTGTAATTACAGCAGTATATCGTCTCAAGTTATGCATGTGACCATGGCTCCCTGAGAAGGGGAACGAGACACTGCATCCCCTAGGGGTCACTATGGGGGAATGCCTCCGGCGTGACCGGTGTCTGAAGCATGAGTCTTGACATTGGCCTGAGATGTTATCACTCTTACGACTGAGTATAAAAGGCCACCTGTGAAAAATGTAATCCACTTCTTGACTGAAGGAGATGTGTGCAGGAATACCAGAAGCATGGCAAAGGGAAGCAGCATCTTGTTCCCCTTCTCAGGAATTCATGGTTACTGTATATGCGTAACTTGAGACATTCCCTTATCGAAAGGGAACTCGTGCTGAAGTAATGCGTGCCCGATTGACAGAGCTAAGTCAAAGGACTCAAAGGGAGTCATCCTCCCTAAGGTGCACACCAGCAACGTGATCATAGACTGGAGCTTCGCAAGAATGGAGGCCTCAACAGGATGACTCTAGAGACAGGAAGCCTAACTATGTTCATATTCAGGCCATCGTCCAAGGAGGCTCACAGAGAGCCCTGAAGAGTGGAGGCCTCAAACAAGAGGCCCAGGGAACACTCTAACCCAAGGGCAGTACCGAAAAAGCTCAGAAAGAGCTAAAATCTCAGTCTAACTGGCCCGCAGAGTGGATGCCTCAATGACTCTCATAATGAGAGGCCTAGCAAAACCCTACACTAAGCTCAGTAGCCAAGAAGGCTTCCAGAGAGCCTAACAACCTAGCATATTACCCTACCACCTAGCCGAGCTCTAGGAGCGGAGGCCTCAGTATGACGACTCTCGAGAGGAGACCTGACAACGCCCCACACTCAGGACATCTTGTGTACCTTGTCCGAGTACACTACATCCTAGCTGGTCAAGGAAGCTACATAACAGGGCTAGCAGCCTGACACAATAATAGAAGGAGCTCAGAGGAGCGGAGGCCTCTAATAGAACGAAGCAAGAGGAGGACTAACAACGCTCTAGTTCAAGTGCAGTGACCAAGGAGACTCACTTGACACTATTATAACAGACGGAGCTCAGGGGAGTGAACAAACAATGGTTAAAGTACACCCAAACTAGATGAACCAGAGGAGGCTCAGGAAAAGAGCCTACAACTTAGTGCTACAGCCCAATTCTGGCTCAATATGCTGACTCTTTTGGACGAGAGGAGGGCTAACTACGTTCTATACTCAGGGCTGCTCAAAAGGAAGCAGTAACTAAGGGGGCTCACTGAGAGCCATACAATGCTTTCACAACCAACTTTCTTCTGAAAGCAGTGGCTAAGAAGGCTCGCAAATAGCACAAATGCACTTTTCTACCTGCCGAGCTCTGGGGACGGAGGCCTGAATATGGTGACTCTCTAAAGTGAGAGGAGGTCTATCGCCATCCTACGCTCAGAACAGCTTACCAATGAGGCTTCTCAAAGCCTAACTCAGACCTGCTATTCAGGCGGAGCTCTAGGGAGTGAAGGCCTGAAAAGAGTGACTCTCTATAACTCTTCACGCAGTAGGCAGTAGCCAAGGGGGCTCACAGAGAGCATATTAACCTAGCGTACTGCCTTAGCTAAACTCTGAGGACAAAGACCTCAGCATGACGACTCTCTCAAGCAAGAGGCGGTCTAATGACTTCCTACACAGAACAGCTTACCAAGGAGGCTTCTCAAAGCCTAGCAACTCAAACTCGCTGTCTGGGCAGAGCTCTAGGGAGCGGAAGCCTAGAAGAATGACCCTCTATAACGCCAGTATTGTAAAGACAGTAGCCAAGGAGGCTCACAGAGAGCCTAACAACCTAGCATCTAAGGACGGAGACAGCATAACTCTATAAAGCGAAAGGTGGCCAAGTGGAGCACCTGGGCAACAAAGACCAAAAGCAAAGCGATGAAACGGGGTGATTCAAAGTAATTCCTTCGTTAATAATTTGTTACACAGAACTTTATTATATTAAATATTAAAGGGCACCTATTATGACATTTAAAATGTTCCTAATGTTGTTTTGGGAGTCCCCAACAACAGTTTTACGTGCATGCAATGTCAAAAAACACTTTTGTTGTCGTATAATATGTATTTATTTTTACCTGATTTGCTCACCGACTCCCAAATGATTCGTTCAACGACTAATTTTTCCAAACCCCTCCTTTGCGCGACGCTAATCTGCGTTGATTGGTCAGATGACCCAGCAGTGTTTACAGAGAGAATACTTATTGTTTAACACGGAGTACAATGATGCTTTTTTCAATTAAATCGTGTTATAATAATGATTATAGTCCACTGCTTTGTAGTTTGTAGTAAAAAACTAAAAATAAAGAATTTGTTATGTTAGCGAGCATAGCCCAGAGTTCATATTGTAAAAGCACAATCAGTCTTTGTTTGCGTTAGCCCGATGCAATAAACATAACGTTTAAAAAAAAAAAAAAATGCAGTTACGTTACTTCAAGGTATTACTCTATTCTTTAAGACAACTCCGAAAACAACGACAAACACTTCACATATCTCAATACAATTGTCATTGAAGACCTAGAAGCTAAACGGTGCTTATGTCACGGGGTGACAAATAATCCCCGGAACTATTCCCACCGGAGAAGTGTTCCCGCCGGGGCACTTTTAGTGTAACACTGTCCCCGGGCTTATGTGTGTGTCTGTCGTCATGACAACTAAACGGCAGATTGACAACAGGTGTGGGGACTTCACTCTGAGTGTCTGATTGAGGTGGTGCCAGCGTTTGGAGAGGATAAAACACAAGGGGAAGAGAAGGCTGGGTGTTCTCTCTGTGTTGGCTTGTTGTTTCTTTGTCTTCCCCCGTCGATCTGGTGTGGTTCTCTCCCGTTGGGAAATGTTTGTAGAATGTTGCAGCTGAAGGATCATCGTGAAAGAAGAGGAGTGTTGCTTGTGGGATCCGAGGGCAGTTTTGAAGAGTGGAATTCGTCGCCTGGACTGGAAAAGAGTGAGATGAGTGATTGACAAATTGAATCTCATAAACGCATGTTTTCTACACTAAATTGGATACTGGTTTGGAGTGCTCGGATCACGTGGTACACATCGCACTGAGTGAAATATACTGATTCCTTGTCGATCTCTTGCCTCCTCCTTGACCATTGGAAACAGCGAAGTGAAGCCCGCTTGTAGTGGTGAGGAAATTATTCACAACATCTGTCCCAACTCTGACGACCATCGGCTCTTCAGATCGAGACCTCTGGGTGAGTGTTGGCCTTATTTTGCACTTGAAGAGTGGATTTGTAGTGCTGGAATTGACGTTTTCCATCACGTTGCATGTTTGGAGTTGGACTGTCGTGCGTGTGTGGAAGATTTATATTTTATTGCCGTGCACTCCCCATGTGTCATGCTGGTCTACCGTTCATCAGAAGAGCCTAGTAAGATCGATTGTAGTCACCTGTTGGATGTCAGAAGGAAAACCCCCCGTGTGCACACTACACATAAGAACTGTTTATCTCTGCTTGAAGTTTTTTATGCTGTCTGTTCCAGTGAAAGCCCCGCTCAGCTTGCGACTCTGTCCCCGGCAGCACACGTGAGAACTGTTTATCTCTGCTTGAAGTTTTATGCTGTCTGTTCCAGTGAAAGCCCCGCTCAGCTTGCGACTCTGTCCCCGGCAGCACACGTGAGAACTGTTTACTTCTGCTTGAAGTTTTTATGCTGTCGGTCCCAGTGAAAGCCCTGCTCAGCTGGTGACTCCGTCTCCTGCCACCCATGTGAGAGCTGTTTATCTCTATTGGAAGTATTGATTCTGTCTGACCCAGTGAAAGCCCCGCTCAGCTTGTGACTCTGTCTCCTGCCACCCATGTGAGAGCTGTTCACCTCTATTTGAAGTGTTGATTCCGTCTGTTCCAGTGAAGGCCCGCTCAGCTTGTGACTCTGCCCCTGCAACACACGTGAGAACGGTTTACTCCTGCTTGAAGTGTTATGCTGTCTGCCCCAGCGAAAGCCCTGCTCAGCTTGTGACTTGAGTCTGTTGCAGCCCTGAAACCCACCTGTATGGTGTGAAGTGCCCGCCCTTTACAACCCACGTGAGAACCGTACATCTCTGCTGGAGGTCCTGATCCGGCCTGTTCAAAAAGAGTTCTGCTCCGCCGACGACCCTGAGGTTGCTGTGTCCCGGAGGCCCCTTGTGTGGTGTTCGTCACTTGCCACTGTGAGTCTGGCACCAGCGCCAGAAGGAAGTGAGCTCCGACCGTCTACTCACATACCCACCTGTTCGTCACTCACCACTGTGAGTCTGGCACCAGCGCCAGAAGGAAGTGAGCCCCGACCGTCTACTCACCTGGGATACCCACCTGTTCGTCACTCACCACTGTGAGTCTGGCACTAGCGCCAGAAGGAAGTGAGCTCCGACCGTCTACTCACCTGGGATACCCACCTGTTCGTCACTCACCACTGTGAGTCTGGCACTAGCGCCAGAAGGAAGTGAGCCCCGACCGTCTACTCACCTGGGATACCCACCTGTTCGTCCTTTACCACTGTGAGTCTGGCACTAGCGCCAGAAGGAAGTGAGCCCCGACCGTCTACTCACCTGGGATACTCGCCTGTTCGTCACTCACCACTGTGAGTCTGGCACCAGCGCCAGAAGGAAGTGAGCCCTGTCCTATATACTCACCTGCGATACCTACCTGGCCATAACTTACCACGGTGTTGCCTTGGATTCCTGGGGAAAGGAGAGAAGAGGATTTTAGATTAGGATTTTAAAATTGCTTTTAGACATTAAATAAAGTTGTTATTCTTTTATTCCTGTCTCCTGCCTCCTCCTTTGACACGCTCCTCAGGGTGATCCTGGTCTAGGGGTGGGTGCAGTCTGGCTTGGCCCACCTCGACCTGTGACACTTACACAACAAACAAAATAATAATTAAGCATGCTACATAAAACATAAAAGCAACAATTATTAATAACACTTACAGGTTGTGATACGGAGGAGGAAGCTGATGCAAATACACTTAGAAATGAACCTTCCTTCAATATCAGCGGCTCGCGAATCCAAGTTTGATTGCATTTAAAAAGCAATCGTCTTCAAAATGGCGCGAACAAAGCACAAGGCTCGGACTATACTTCTGTGGTATAGTTTTATATATGAATTGTAGCCACTTAGTCTTCAAATGCTCCTCAGGCAGATGAAAAAAGTTGGCTTTTGAGTCGCACTTCAGAACACAGCGTCTCGTCGCCATGATATTTTCCCTGGCCTTGGAGCGCAATAAGTGGGCGTATCGTATTCAAATAACTTGACAAGTTGACGTCATCTTGTCAGAGAAAAAGCTTCGGTCTTCTAACGATTCATAAAAATGACTCTGAGTTGACTCTCTTACTTTTGAAAGACAATAACTTTATATATGGTGCACTTTCATATTTCAAACTTTGCAGGATGTTTTTGTTCACTTAGATCTATGTTACACACTACATGAAAGGTAAATTTCAAAATTCCATAATAGGTGCCCTTTAATCAAAAATGATTCACACCTTCACAAAATCCACACGCCCAACCCAAAATCCACACATTTAACAGCCCATTCAAATTTCACACCCCATTCAAATTTTTTTGCCTCTACGAAAAACATGTGCCTTTTTCAGTCGCGGATAATACTTTTCAATACTCTAGATTGAAGCAGCAAACATTCAGTGTAAGAGTAAAAAATTACACAACATTATTTATAATAAGTTTATTTGATTCACAGCTGCTACATATAGTGTTTTGACCTCGACAACCCAACTGCATTTTATCGCAAACGTGCGACTAGTTAACTACCTAAAGAAGGCGCAATCGCTTGTTTAATAAGTGTCGGGTCGGGATTCCAACATTAACACACTGACAACATTGTATTCAGAATATAAAATATTTTTTATAGCACTTTTTAATGTGTGATTGTTGTGAAGGTGTTCACAAGATACCAACCTTTCGCGAACTTGTGAATTTCGCCAGCCGTCTTCTCTAGACCAAATAGGCCAAGCTTCCACGCTTCCAGGGATGATCTCGTTTTCATGGAGACAGACGCGGTGTGCATGGAGGGGATGGGCTGTGTGTGTGTGTGTGTGTGTGTGTGTATGTGTATGTATGTATATGTATGTATATGTATATGTGAGAGAGACGCGTGAGTGACAGAGAGATGTAGGGAGAGCAGGGAAAGGAAATGCAGCTGAACGAATACGCTGCGTGTTTTAAGTAGGCATTTAAAAAAAAAAAATAACGAAACACAATATGTGGCGACCGGTGTTGATTCTGTGGCGCACCGCCACGAATTAGTCTATGTGTGGGAAACACTGAGATGTAGATATAACTGTTGTAGAAAAGATTGTGGTACCAATATGGGCTACTATAAAGGGGGGTTTGCTACAAGGTAGTTGTGTTTCTCCGATAGGAAGGGCCCAATCTTCCTAATGTTATAGGCACATCTTCAGTACCGGGCAGTTCTAACAATGTGGTTTGTAAAGTTTAGCTGATCATCAATCACAACTCCAAGGTTCCTGGCTGTCCTGGAAAGAGTTACGGTTGACAAACCCAACTGAATGAAGAAGTTGTGGTGTAGTGTTGGGTTGGCCGAAACCACAGGCAGCTTCGGTCTTCGCATGGTTGAGTTGAGTTGAAGGTGATAGTCCTTCATCCAGCAAGAAATGTCTGTCAGGCAGGCTGAGATGTAAGCAGGAATCAGCATCATCTGGATTAAATGAGAGGTAGAGTTGTGTGTCGTCTGCATAGCAGTGAAAGTAAATCCATGTTTCTGAATGACAGAGCCTAGTGATGACATATAGATAGAGAAGAGAGTGGTCCCAGCACTGAGCCCTGATGCACCCCAGTATCTAGATGTTGCGACTTATGCCACTCGTCTTGAGGATTGACAAGAGGATCTGGTGGTTAACTCTCAAAAGCGGTAGAACTGAGGATTTGGAAGCTGCTCTTGCCAGTCTCAGAGCTTCGGTGACCGGGAGCAGGGCAGTCTCAGTTGAGTGACCGTGTTTGACGCCAGTTTGGTTGCTCTCTAGGAGGTTGTTCTGTGTGAGAAAGGCAGAGACTTGGTTGAACGGGACTTGCTCAAGAGCTTTTGCAATGAATGGAAATAGAGATACCAGTTTTCTAAAAGTGCTGGTCTAGAGTATATACACAAAATACACTACTACACACTACGCACACCTTTTTATCCGTAAAACGACAATTGTATAGAAATAGACTTTTTTAAACTTTGTTGATAACAGAACAGTGCAAAAAGTGGATGTAAACTTGATTACAGTTAAACCCGAGCTGGAATAACAGCAGTTCAATGACAAGTTCAGAATAATTTTGTGAGCGGTAACATTTTTTAATTGGCAGATGTGAAAGATAATTCTGGAGCCTGTAATCAGTATAAATCTAGCGTGGTCAAATATTGTCTTTCCAATGCCATCATCACAAACAGTATTTTTTTTTATTCCAGGCATCTCAGCAAGTGGGAATAGCAGGCCAGCTGTCTTTGTGGAGGCCGACAGACTTCAGAGAGGACATATAGAAGTTCGAGACAATCCAGTTCATAGCAAGTGCAGTGAGATATCGGCCAAACAGACTTACCTACATGGAGAACCAATGTCTAAAAAGTAAATGAACTACTAGACTTACATATCTATTCTACTCATGCAATATACAAGTACAGTGTGTGTTATTTGTGTGAGATTTCTTGTATTTTTCAAGTCTTGTACTTCTTGCATATTCTGAATGGATGCTTTCAGTCCTGCAGGGATTGCAGAAGCACAGATGGCCTATCATGAGCATGAAATGTTGAAGCCCATGAAGAAGAGGAAGAGGAGAGAATACAACAGCCCATCAGATGAGGAGTCCGATGCTGAACCAATGGTGCAGTTCTTTCAATTAATTGAATTGCTGTGTTTGGTGTGTATTTTTACATTATATTTTATTTCATATGGAGTTCTAATGCAAGGAAATGCACTTTTGTCATTAAAGGAGGATAAAATAGAGGCTTTAAAAATTGATGGCAGACACAACAAAGCAGGTACTTACTCACACTCAAACAAAACACAGAATTACTTTATAAAATCATCACAAATTAAATCTAAAGTTAGATTTCACACACTTGCACTGTGCATCCACACAAATGTCAATCACTGCTTCAATGATGTTGCCCAAACTGCTGAAATGCAGGTTTTGTGTTCCTAACCAATGCAATCTCATTAGTATTTGCAGGTATTCGAATGTAAAGTGATAGACGCTGATATGAACGATACCAATGCATGGACAGCTTCCAAAATGTAAGCTTGCCTTTACATATGCTTACAACATTAGAGATGTACAAACGTTTCAAATGTGGTGTAATTATTATGCTTGTGAAATGTTTGTATAAACCAGGGATTTGCATGCATATTGATATTGTTTGTATCAGTGTCTATCCCAAAAGAATAATACTTTAAAACTACTTTACATACACATGAACACATAATGAGATGACATCAGAACAGTGTGCTTTGCATATATGACTGTGTAACACATGTCTGTGGGTGCGACAGAGGCTAAACTGGAGTTGTGGTCCTGGCCGCAGTACCTAGAGCAACAGAAAGCTGTGGCCGCTCCAGCCAGACTCTTCCAGGAGGTTTGACTTCTTTATTTCACCACAGGAAGAGAAGAATGCCTCTTTGCTAGTGATTTTAATCTAAAACTCCTTCCTTCAATGACATTTTTATGATGTGCTTTTGATTCTGCAGCTGTGATGTGTTATCATAGCACAGAACATTTATGTGATTTATTTCAATACAGAGTACAGATTACAAACAGGTCATTTATGGATCTTTTCTTCTTTTTTCAATATTAATATTTATCCATTTAACCGCTCTAGACACAAAGGGTTCCCATGATTAAGAACAACTTTCGACAGGGTATGAAGTTAGAAGGCATTGACCCCCAGCATCCCAGCATGTATTTCGTCCTGACGGTGGCTGAGGTACATCGTGACGGCTCTTCACATTTGACTTTCTGACTGCTATGACTATAATCAATGTGGAGAAAGTCACTCTCTTGAAATGCTTGTCTCTAGGTGTGTGGCTTCAGATTACGCCTTCATTTTGATGGCTATTCTGACTGCCATGACTTCTGGGTCAACGCCAACTGCCCTGATATTCACCCAGCTGGATGGTGTGAGAGCACAGGACACAAGTTATACACACCCAAAGGTGAATTATACATTTGAAATCTGTTCGGGTGAGGAAAATAGTTCAAATAGGTGTTACACACACCAAATTCTGTATTTAATTGTATTAAAGGGATTCTTCACCCAAAAAGTCTTCCTAGGTGTATATGACTCTTCTTTCAGAAGAATATAATCGGAGTTATATAAAAAAATATCCTGGCTCTTCCAAGCTTGGATGGCAGTGAATGGAGGATGAGATTTTGAAGCTCTGGGGGTTAATAAAGGCCTCTGAAGCGAAACCATGCGAAACCATGTGTGTCATGCGTCGGGTCAAGTGTTACTCTTTCACCCTAAACCAATGCGTAGGCCGTCTGTCGGAAGCTAGTTCTACCAGAAAGACTCGGGAGAATAAATACTGTGACAATGAACATTTATTAAGAGCTCAGCAAGCAATCAAGTTCTTTGGCGTACAGTAGGCCCCGTCCGTAGCTTGCAATTCTAGAGTTCGGACTCTGCATATCCTGCCTGAAGACGAAGGCAGAGGCGCAGCCGACCCCCTGCGGAGTAAGGGAAGGGGCCATCTGGTGGTGGTGGGGTGGATGGAGGAGAAAGAAATCTTGGTGTTATGTGGAGGATGGAGGGAAGGACCCGTCTTGGAGGTGGTGGGGAGGGTGGAGGAAGGGTCCCATCTTGGAGGAGGTGAATGGAGCGACAGCATCTGCGAACTCAGACGTGTGTAAGTACCAACCTTTTATACCAAAAGTATTAGGATATGATTGGATAGATGAGAAGGTAATAAGTTACGTAACAATTGAGTCTTCCTGGCAGAACTTGCGCTAGAGCTTCATTTATTTAAGTTGATAAAATTAGAAATATGGATGTTTTTCTTACACAAATGCATGGCTTCACTTCAGAAGGCCTTTATTAAGACATGTGGAGCACTTTTATCATGGATAGATGCGCTTTTTTGGGCTTCAAAATCTCATCCTCCATTCACTGCCATTATAAAGCTTGGAAGAGTTTTTCGGATTGTGTTTATTGTCATATTCATTTTTGGGTGAACTAACCCTTTAATATCACAAGTAACTTTTCTACAGTATCACCTACAGTTGGCTAATAAACTATATTATTTGCCTGAAAAGGTTTCTGTGAATAATATTAATAATGATATTTATTGAATATTGCTGTCGGGTTATAGCGATTTTACCATGTCAAGAAAATCCCTTAATTGTGGGGAAATCACTGTGACACTTGAAGTTCAAAAAAAATATTATGTTAAAAAAGGAACTATGTAAAAACAGATCTATGTTAATAAGAAGATCTATGATGTATCTGTCACGGTGTCTGTCATTGTTAACTACATTCCTCACAATCCTGGTCTGCACTTATCTCTGTTCATTGCACTCAGCAATGTTCCCATCATTGTTCCCAGCTGTCTCTCGTTATTATTGTTAGTTCTTGTGTGTTTATATACCCTGGTTGTTTCTTGGTTTGTCACGGATTCCTTATTTAGTATCACACCACTTCGGTTTTCTGTTCTTGCCTGTATCTTGTAGAGGACGACCTCTTAGGGAGTTCGTAGTTCTTAGGGAGACTGGAGGTCTTCCTCCTCCTCCTCCGCCTTTTCTGACAGCGAAGTGCCGGTTCTGGACTGGACGGAAACTGCGGCGAACAGATCTCTGGACTGGAATTCACCAGCCCATGGTCGAAGAAAGGCCAGAGTGAGGAATGGTGTCGAGATTCCTCTCGACCGCCTCCTCCACTGCGGTCTCCACGGGTCCCCTGAAATCTGACCAATCTGGTCCCCTCAAAAAATTGTCTTTTCTCCCGCTCGGTGGCTGGGAAAGAGATATTATTAAAAAACATACCGCTGGATCTATGTTTGTGACGGATTCCTTCTGTCACGACCCACACACGAGGGAAACAGGGATAGATCCAAAATGCAGTATTTTAATGGGGTAATCCGAAAATCGTCACCCAGTCCATGCAAGGGTCAAAATCCAAATAGCAATCTA